>OZ023155.1:10087851-10097851 GCA_963678695.2 Diplodus puntazzo | reverse complement strand
AATCAGATTTTGTTAAATGTTGATGGTAACACATATTGGGATCCACAAATATTAGCTCTTTATAAATCACTTTGGATGTGTATTTATGTGTACATAACTTTACATAACTAACTACTACCATCAGAAACAGAAGCAATTTTGTTTTGATTTTGTACAAATGAAAGCAGTTATGAATGACTGATCCACAGTGTGACTGTTTACTGAATCATGCTGAGATTGTTGTTGTGGACAAGCAAATCTAACGATCAATTTTTACTAGGCCTGTTGATTGATTGCAGTTTTGAAGAACATTATTAATGTTTTATATGACAGCATTACAAGGAAAAATAACAGTTAGAGATCTTACTCCAATCAATTAATAATAATAACACTTTTCTTCCTTAACTCTCATTAATTCAAACACTCCACATTATCTTTTTATTTGTGTAACTATTGGTCAAAAGCAAGTTAAATGCAATGTTGATGAGAAAGGCAAACACGATCATTTGCCTGTGATGATTTATCTTTGTATCCATTCAATGAAACCCAAATCCATTGTTTCTGTGTAATATAAATGTTACCTGATGTTAGGTCCATTGGGCCTGCTCGGCGGCTGCCAGGACACAGCCAGGAAAGATTCACTGACTGCCACTATGGACAGTGGTTCGAGGCCTTCAGGGCTTGAGGGTAATGTAGTAGCTGGAGTGGGCAGGCTTTCTGTACATCCACCAACATGTCCACCACCCATGGAACACGCCAACACGGTGATACTGTAATTTGTGTATGGGATGAGGTCCATTAATGTGACGTTCAGCTCAGAAGCATTTCCACTGTCATGGAAAATGCGGGGTTCTGGGAGGCGGATCTCATAGCCGTGGATTTCTCCATTAGGAATAAGAGGAGGAGACCATATGACCTGAAAGATAAGGTCGCTAGATTGAAGTTCAGGGTTGTTCATTTAAAAGACAGTATTCACAGAAAAAGTAAAGGCCCAGTTCACTTGATCCTTTATAACTGTCCTGTCATTATTCCTGAAAAGTCATCTCATTGGTTGGCTGGGCGTTCTGAATGTTCTCGGCATGCTGAGGACAGCAGAAAGCTTTTAGATGGATGAACTACAGGAAGTCATGGCGTAGTGCACACTGTGTGTGTGTGTGTGTGTGTGTGTGTGTGTGTGTGTGTGCGTGCATGTGCAGACCTTGCAGTGTGTGCTAATGCAGGCACATATCAGAGTGTTATTCCATGTGTGTTTAGTTGAGTGATACCAGGGCTTTGATGCAGGTAGTATCCGTGGGGTGCATACATCGTCACATGTGTATGTGGATGTACAGCGTTAGAATGGTCTTTCTATGTATGTGAGTGTGTGTGTGTGTGTATGTGTGTGTGTGTGTGTGTGTGTATGTGTGTGTGTGTATGTGTGTGAGTTCAACTCTCTTGTGTGCAAAGATAACCTGACTTTGACTTGAGCAGAAGATTCCTTTCATCAAATTTAAAACGGGGTACACACAGAGACACACACACACACACAAACACGCGCACATGCACAAACGCCATGCTAAAATAATGAAAACGGCTGGTAATGGAATTGCTGCATGCAAAAACAAAAGCTTGCTGTCGTTGAGCACTGCATCTGATTTGGAAACAGTTCAGTCTGTCAGCATTTCGGAGTGAAGATGAAGGTAACTGGCACACACGCAAATGGTGATACACCTACACACACGCACGCACACACACGCCCACACACAAACATACACATTGCTCAATGATAGAATCACAAAATGTTAAGCATATACAACAAACGTTTTGTTTATACATCCACATACAAACATGTAGTTACATAAATCGAACAATTGTGCATGCACATACGTAAACTCACACCTGTGTTCATGTAGTGTGCGCTCAAACACACTTACAGACACAAGCTGTCATGTACGATAACTGATCAGTTCACAGCTTGTTGAGACTTATGAGTTTAGGTGATTAAGTGGTCAGTGTTGATGAGAGTATTATGAATGAACGTCAAGAATAATTATTCCTCGAGCAACCTTGATATTCATTTAACAAGTGACACTGTGAGGTGATACAGGACACACATACACACGCACACTCTGAGCCACACACACACAACCACATATGGGCAGGGTCATGTTGAGTTAGGTAGCTAATTTCCCAAAGTGCGTGTTGGGTGTGCTTTGTGGTGGAAGTCATTTACAGATTGAATAGCCTGATGTAATCTGGAGATGGTGAAGACAGCAGAGACCCTGGGCTGACACAGAGCACTGGGGCGAAGGCCAGTACAGTACGTGTGTGTTTGTGTGTGTGTGTGTGTGTGTGTGTGTGTGTGTGTGCCTATGTAGATATGAGTGAGAGAGAGAGAGACAGATGATAAAGTCAGTAGTGGGAGAGAATAGGGGTGTATGTGTGTGTCTTTGTGCATCTATGCTATTATAATCAGAAAAGAAAAAGCTCAAAGGCACCGAGAGACTGCCAACCTCTGTAGCTGACAGTACAATTCTACATTTTGTTCCTACACGCATCAACATTACCACTTACATTTTAAGGTACATTTACATTGTCATCCAGCAAAACAAACTCTTTTTCTTGATTTTTGGTTACAAAGTGAAAATGATCGTGGTTTCAATCACAGATCTGGAGTTGACCAAAATCAAATTAGTGGTTTAATTCACTATAGTTTATCAATATGCCTTCTGCATAAATAACTAACTACCAGCAAAAGCCTAAATATCTATTAGGGTGAGAATGAGAAACTAATGACCTGCTGCTGTGAATCAGACACTAACAGGGAAGCAGAAACTTGCTGTACATTTAGAGTGGTTGCGGTCTCAAACATTTCATTTTTGTACTAAATTCCTGTGATCTCATTTTGCTTTATTGCATGGATCTGTTTTGACCATAGTTCAATACAAAGCCTGCATCACAACAATCAGTGTGATGATCTTCATTGCATCGCACTCACATCACAAACTCTTCCACTCACAATCTGAGCCAAAAGGACATTGTTTGTGCCATCCTTATATAAGAAAAGTACACATTCAGAAGTAGACTGTGCTTTGAAAACCTTGACTATGAGTGATACGACATGAACACGGACAAAACCAGCAAATTGAAAAGAAAAACGAAATAATAGAAGAGAGCACAAAGTGGTGTGGAAAAATAAATCATTTAGAGAATGAAGGGAGTGACTGAAAATCCGGTCTGTTTTGTCAAGGTCAATTGGTAACCAGGAAGCGGCCTGCCTGTCTGTCCAATTAGCAACAACCAGGAAGGAACACTTTCCTTCTCGGACCTGTGACCCCTAAAGCTGCGCTGCTGCAGAGATGACAGGGGCGGTTCTGAAATGATGACAGGCATTAGCATTTTTCTGCAGTTAGCATTAGTGCAGGGGTGTGAGTGCATGTGTGTGTGTGTGTGTGTGCAACTCTGTGTGTGCATGCATACAATATTGTTTCAGTGGCTTTCATTGAAAGGCATTGATGTGGGATTAGCCAGTTGTAGAACTTAACTCTGGCCCCTCCTTCAAAATGGCCGACAGGAAGGAAGCTGCCTTAGACAGGGTCACAGCCCCTCCCATTTTCTGAAGGGGACCTTGAGTTGAATGTTTTTCATTCTCATTAAATCCCAAGACGTGGAAACAGAGGAATCAGTATGACATTGCTTTGTCTTTTCTACTGTGAGTGACTGAAGGGAAGTCCAGTTGTTTTATTTGTGCATATTTCATTTACAGGAACTTTTTAATTTCTAAAAACCCATTTTAAGATGTGAAACCTTTGACCATCCAATGTATTGTACAGACATACTTTACCATGAGCAGTAGCATGACTAACTTGAATCTACCTGTGTGCTTCAGCCATATCTCAGACTTCCTGTGAATCTGTGAGTAGAAGTCATATAAACAAGGGACCCATACCTGAACTGACTCTGGCCCCAAGACCTTCACCCTTGGTGGACTAAGACCAGCTGGCCGAGATGGTCTGGTGGTGATATTGACCCAAGGTCCTGCAAGTAGGTAACATGATGTGGTTAAAGATCCTACTGTGACACAACAAAGGGAGGAGACATTCATCTTTAAGTTTGACACAAGTTGTTGAATTCTGTAAAAAGCTTGCATTCGACACTGTTAAATGAAACATATACACATGTTGGCCAAATTGAATTTAATACCATTTAGGACCATCATCATTATGGCCTTACCTGTGGTGTTGCCAGCCTGATTATGGAGCACAAGTCGATACTGGTAGCTAGTCCAGGGACTGAGAGCTGACGAGGAGTCCAAGAAGGAAAGAGGGGGAGGGTCCGGTGGGAGATAGCCCAATGTGGAGATTTGTTTTGTCCCGGCAACTCTGCGTTCAATTAGCCATCTACACCCAGAACAAGATACAAACGGAAATGAACTACAAACAGGAGTGTCACAGAAGAATTAAAGCGTCTCTACGGGATCATCTCTCACCGCTCCAGTGGTCCATTGTTCAACTCCGGTGCACCCCAGGACAAGAGAACAGACGTGGGGGTGTCAGAGTAAAGGTGAGGTGCAGGAACCCCTTCAGGGGGCGCTGGAAGAGTACGAAAGCTGGGAGACATCCCAGACACTGAACAACCCACACGGTTGCATGCCTCCACCTAGATGTTGGAAAACAGTTTCATCAAATCACAATGGGATATGAGTGTCTACCAGATTTCTGCAGTCAGTTAATCATCAATACATAGTAATAAGGACAGTTTGACATGTGACATTTTAAAATTGGTCTCATCAATGACAGGAAACTGTATTCTATTCATCAAATGATCAGCATAGAAGCACTGAGAACCAAGTGAGAAGTTTGATCTGAACTGTGTTCTCTCCTGTGTCTCCTGTGTGAGAAAATGTTTTAAGTTTGTTTATTTAAATTTGTGAAACAGGTGCTAAGGTAAAATTTTTCTAGGTAACATACTGCCACCTGTTTCATATTTGATTTAAAAAAAAAAGTTATTACTTAAAAGGATCAAGAAAGAAAGCAATTTAGATCTTATTTTGAAAGGGCTTTTCTCAGGGCTTCTGTTGGATCAAGGAGTGACAGAGACCAACATCTGTTTAATTGTGACACTGTTATTGTATGTATATGTTTCTTAAACTGCAGAATTGAATGTTGCTCTCAATGGTACAGTGCTGTATTCTACCATTTTATCTTTCTCATATCATACTGTACCTGGAGACTGTAGGTCTGGTATGGCAGTAGGTCGAGGAAAGTGTAGCGAGTGGTGTTTCCTGGAACAGTGACTGAGAGAGGGGATGAGCTTGAATCTGAAGCTGCACTAAAGAGCCCAGAGACGGGGCCGAGGAAGGAGTCTTGTTCACTATTAGAGCTGGATGCATTGTTCGGATATGACAGAAAGAGACCGGGCAATGAGATGGAACTGGGGCCTTGGCTTGTATTTCTTCCACGAGTGGACTGGTTGTCATCCGTGGTACCAGGCTTTATGCTCGAGAAATGGTGAGGGAGGGTGTTTGGTTTAGTGCCTTGGATTGTGCTTGAGCTGTCATTACTGCCTGTCTTGACAGCAGACATAGAGATGTAGCTGGAGCCTGTGGTGGTAAGATGGGATGTCGGTCTGGGATTATGACCTGAGTTGGGATATGTACCTTCAGTCTTAGGAAGTAGGCTTAGATTATGATCTAAACTGTAGTTGAGGCTGCTGCACACTGAACTGAGACAAAGATAGAGGGTGTAATTGGTGATAACACCATTTGGTTCGGAGGGAGGATCCCAGGATATTGTAACAATTCGTGGATGGAGCCTTGATACAGCTGGAGTGTCCACTGGTCCTGGGCCTGCAGGTAAATAGAAATAAATAAATAAATAAAAGGAGGAGGATATATAATATACTCTTTGTGTGTGACCATAAACAAGAGTCATAGAAAACAGTGGAGGGGGCTGTGTTCTGAAGAATTATTTGACAAGTAACATCAAGAATGACATCAGAAGGACAAAAAGTGATTTTGCCATCTCTTTTCAAGGGATTAATATGGAAAAATCTCTCTCTGTTTCTCCCCCAAAACAATCCAAGATTGTGTTTGTGGATTTATGCAGTACTTGTAACTGTTTGACCGTGAGTCTGTGCATCTTTCAGCAGGCAGTTAAAGCCCCACTCCAGCCATTGTTTTCTTTTGTGTCGTACAGTTAATGTTCTTTCTAAAACAAAGAACGGGGATGCGGTTAATAGTAGTAGTAGTAGTAAAACTAAATCGATTACCATCACAAATAGCATTAATATTAGCATGGATAGTGTTCACGGTCACTTTAATATAAGATCTTCTTAGTACTGAGTAACTGCAGAGTTTATGAAACTGTAACCTGTACTGAAACTTCACTGCTAAACTTTCCCTCTGCTCCAATCGCTGACACCCGTCTGCTCCGAGAGCAGTCACCATCACTTTCTCTTTCATTCTCTCTCTCGCTCAACCAAACATACACTATGCACTGCCCTAATCCTTTACGGAGCCACTTGAGCAAGTGGCTTGCATTTCTTCAGGAAGAAATCAGGAATTTGAATATAAAAATTCCAAAATACAATGTTGGGCATTAATAAGGTTTTGTGTGAGCCAGGTGACATGTTTGGCATATGTTTTATTAAAATAAGTTTATACTAAAAACTTGCAGGGAAACTTATATTTACTAAGCTTCAGGTCAGGATACCAAATTAACTGCAAATTCATCACAACACATCGTTTTGTAGAACGACAGCTGTGGTCTCAGAGAGCTCGTAGATTTCTCATTTAGGTCTACTGTGTATTCATGTTCACTGCTATTCCCAATACCTGAGAGTGCCTTAAATTTTTAAGTACAGGAGGCAAAATTATCCTCACAAGTATTAGAAGTATGCAGACAGAGATGCACATTTGAAGGCCACTGGCACACACACACACACACACACACACAACACACACACACACACACACACAGTCACATGATTTGCACATGTCCATGCACGGATAAGAACCTGCACAAGACTAGTCAGAGGGATATTTCACTCCACGGTAGCTCATTTGAAGGTAATGCCCCCTCCCCCCTCCTCCCCCAGCATTTACATCCCACTGTACTGCTCTATTATAGACACACACAGATGCATGTCCATATACATAGACACACGTTCCTCCTCCACACACACACACACTCACAAGCCCACACCCACAGTGATGCAGTATAGCAGTAATGGTGCTGTGTGAAGGGCAAGCAGATCAAGGTGACTGAGCGGACTGAGGGAGCGTGCTGCGTCGCTAAGTGCTACCGCTAACCGCTAACGGCTTTCCCAGATGGCGGTGTGTGTGTGTGTATATGTGTGTAAGGGAGAGACAGAGAGAGAGAGGGAGAGAGGGAGAGGGTGAAAGAAGATGAGCGGTTGAAAAGATCCATGTGTGGCTGTAAAAGAGATCAAGTGTGTAAGCATGTATATGTGTATGTCAGCATGCGTGCACATAAGACAGCAGTTGTGTAAGGATGTGTGTGTTTTGCAGACTATCTACTTACTGATCAGCCTTACTTCACACATACTGAGATGTCAGCTGACATTCAGTGTTTGGCTCAGAGTGCCTCAGTTCTCCTAAAAGTTGAACATATCTCTTAGAATAATGCTTAATACAATTCAAATCTGTTGCCTCATACTTAATTTGGATATTAGGCTTTTCAATATTCCTCCTATGTCTCTAACAGCTTAATTTAGCTACAATATTCAACATACACCCAGAACTGTTCTATTAATAAATCCTTATCTTCTGAAACAAATTTACACCAGCTGTAACTAATCCATATTGTTTTTGGACAAGAAAACGCAAGGATAGCAGGCGAACACTTTTTAAGAGTTAACATGTTTCAGAAAGTTTTATAAAAGCACAGGCATTATTCTCTAAGCTACTGTTTCTATTTACTGATAAATTAGGCACCATAAAAACACTGGCGTGGAGTTTGATCACGTCTTCACAAACACGCACACAACCACACACACACAAATATAATGTATTGTCACACAGAGAGACACACGTCACAGGTAAAGCTAAAAAGATACACCAAGATAGTAGCCATCCATCCATTTACACACACACACACACACACACACACACACACACAGTATAAAAACGATGATGTAAAGTTTGGCGGATTTTACAGATCCCAAATGTTCCCGCTGACAACCCATCTCTCCTTCTGTCTGTCTGTCTCTTCCTTCTTTCCTCTCTCTGACCCCGTCCTTCCTCTTCTTTACCATCTCTCTCTCTCTCATTTCCCTCTGTCTCTCTCCGTTACTCATGCTTTGTGTCTCAGTCTCTCTGCCCCCTTTTTCGCTCCCTCTCTCTCCGGTCTCCCTGCTAAATAAACAATGCAGAGAGTTGACCTTTTGGGTTAACAGGTTTTTATGCTAGCTCTACTCAGCACTCACACTGATTCAATTACCACCAAAGGTCCACTGAACCCCACGAATAACCAAAGAGCCCGTCTCCCTGTCTGACTATGTGCATATCTGCCGGCCTGTCTGCATGCTTCTCTCATTCATTTGGGTTGGGATGTGCCTCTACCTGTTTGCCTAATTACACATTTTGCATCCTTCTGGCTATTTAACTATCTTCTTGTCTGCCTTATTGTCTGATCCACATGTTTCTCTGTTCCAACAAAAGACCTCTGAGAAACGCACAGAGATGTGGACAGACAGATCGCAGATAGAAATTCCTCAATTGTAAATAATTTTACCACAAAACACATTCCAGTCACCTTGATCTAACCCTCCATCACCCACCCCAAAATAACCCCAGTTGTCACCCCTATTCCTTCCCCCCATCCCCCTCTCCCTCTAAGTGTTGAGTGTTATTTAGGCTTTACTGGCGCGTGTAAAATTCTGCAATTTGAAGGGCTGTTAAGTTTTTCAATTGAAATTTTCATTTAAGATGCAGGTGATGCTTTTTTCCTTTTTTTTTATTTTACTGACGCTTTACTGCTCTCTGGATAGGAGGGAACGAGTGTTGAGGGAATGCATAGCAACCCCTCTCCCTCTGGTTTCCTGACTCCTTATCTCTCTTTCCCCCCCACTCTCCTTTTCCTCAACTCAGTCCCTCATCCTCCCTTTCCCAACTGCTCGTCTTCTCCCTTGTCTCCCTCTCACCCCTGTGTTTTCTCTCCCCCCCTGCCTCTACTACCTCTCCCTTCCCTCCTTCTTACTCCTCTCGCTCCATCCCTCCCTCCACACCTCCCACCCTTACTCCTCCTCTCTCCAGTAAAACACAGTAGCAGAAGGCTAAGACAGGAGTGCGGGGCCGCCAAGCCTTAAATCACATTTATAAGGATTTGGTTAGCATAGTAATAACACAATCAACTGACAAGGGCCATGGAGAGGGGGAGGGAGGAAGGAGTGTATGTGTTTGTGCATGTGTGTATGCATGTGTACTGGTGGATACATACATGTTACGCCGCTTCTTGTGCATGTTTGTGTGTATGTGTGTGTCGGTAAGGGCCCGCATAGATTTAAGTGTGTACATCTGTGTGCATCCACGTGAAGAAAAGAGGAAGGGTATTATTTTTAGCCTCGCGCAGGGTCCTGTGTACGTGCATGTGTGTGCGGGTTTGTGGGCTTGTGTGTATGTGGGTGACTGGGCTTTTGAAGGTGATTCGAGGCTCCGAGGAGTCATAATGAGGACAAACGCTGAGCTTTACTGTAATCAAGATGCTTACGACATGGTGTCAAAACGTGACAAGCAATACGGTGAGAATTTACATTGCATTTCGTATCTTTACCTTTTCTGCAGATTATTTAATGTCATTGCTGCTTTAAGAGACATTGAATAAGGCAGCGACAAAGAGGATGATGCACAGCCAAGGTCACGAGCTTGATTTGTATCCATAACATCACGAGTATATGAGATGTACATTAGCCTTTAAGTAACTCTGGCCATCACGCTACCTCATGTGTCAATCACTCAAAAAAGCCTTTCAGACACCGAGTATTTAGAATGATTTAATTAATTCTTTGTAACCTTCTGATG
>OZ023155.1:9870351-10082851 GCA_963678695.2 Diplodus puntazzo | reverse complement strand
TCCTAAGATGTTTATCACAATTCAAGGGAACAATATGTTGTTAAATCTAATATCAACTGCAATGTTAAGAAAGTGTCAAGAGAGTTTAATATGGTCACTAAACAGGGACTGTCTTGGCAATATATGCAATATCTTCACAGGTTTTGATCAGATCCCCATGTCATACCTGATCCCATATCATACAATCATACAAAGGAATCTGGGACAAAGTAAAAGAATATTGTCATAAATGAGGGACCGTTGACCATTTAGCATCAGATGGATAGAAGGGATGAATGAATGAATAAATCAGGGAACAATGAGATTTCCATAGCAGAGGAGGAGGAGGGCATGGCTGTCTGATATATAATACATGTAGCTAGTCATTTATTTATTACCACAGAATGAGAGCCTCCTCTTCTTGGATTAAATTGCAATTTGTTGTCAGGAAGCATGTAATGAATACATATCAGATGCACACCCTCTCTCTCTTTTTATTCTATCACATTTTCTCTACCTCTCTCTCTCGCTCTGCACTGCTCTTTGATTTTTTTTTTGTCTTTTTGACTCTACCCCCCGTCTCTCCAGCTCATTTCCTCTCTGTGTTTCTGATGGTCTGTCATATTGATGTGACATATTCAGCTGTGCTGTATAATGTAACCCCTTTATATGTATATGTGTATGCATATGTGTGTGTACACATTTTTTAGGTGCATATATATGTGACATGTATCTGAGAGCGGTGTGTGTTTCTGTCACTCTCTTATTGCTGTTTATCATCACACGTCTCTGTCATCCACACCACTTGTGTGCAAACTTGTTCACTAGTTTATCTACTGCAGCTGAACATTTCAAGTGCTCTCTCACCTTATCACTGGCCTCTGCGGGGATGTCCTCATTTGCAGGCTGTAACGGAGGGGGCCTGGTGCGTTGGAATGGGCAGGGGCAGACCAGGATACATTCAGACTGGCACTAGTTGCGTGGGCCAACATCGGAGGTGACAACCCGTCTGGGGCTGTGAAGAGAGGAGGGAGAAAATGCTAAGAACAGGAGCTGAAGGAACGGTAGAGGTGAAGGAAAACAAACAACAGGCCAACAAAGAAACAAATAGATTACAAAAGATATGACTAATTAAATCTAATTGATCAGCGGCATTCTAAAAGAATGACACCTGCCCTCCATCTGGGAATGGCCCTGCTTTGAGCAAAAAAAGAAGAGATGATTGAGGAAAGAAGAGACAGAGGTGAAGAGAGAGAAGGTAGAGAAAAACATTACAGCAAAAGAAAAATATTCCTTGTAAAGGAGGCTCAGTGTGCCACAAAGAGCTGCCAGATTTACTGATAGACAACCACTACAACAACTCTCTGTCTTTCACACCCACATGCATACACACAGCGTTATGACCCCGATCTCTCAACAGTGCCCCTCTCTCCAAGCTGAGCATGATAGCATAGTGCCAGTGTTTGGAAAATCAGTAAAAACATCTTGATTCGGTATGATAGCCGTACTCTTAACGGACATGGAGAAGATGTGACGAAAGACAGAGTAAGAGTGAGATAAGGACAACAAATAGAAGGAGAAAATGAGAGTGACTGTAGTGTTGACTATGTGAAATAAGAGCAGGCCCTTCGATGTATAAAGTGACCCTTCAATCAAACACACTGCTCTCTTTCCACTACAACACGACTGATTGCTGAAGACATCTTATCCTAAAGGCTGGCTGCACACGCACACGCACACGCACACACACACACACACACACACACACACACACACACACACACACACACACACACACACACACACACACACACACACAGCATGTGAAAGAAGCTTCAAAATGCTCTTTGACAACTGGTTCAGAATAATATCAGCAGTGATTCACCAACATTTAGCTTCAATCTAATCAACATTTTTTATGTTAGTACATAAACAGAGATTCATACTTTAAAACATGTGTATTTTTGTTAAAGGTCGACCTGCACTTATGTGAGGTTTGTTACCACCCTTGTGCTCAAGTGTTTTTGAAAGAGACAACAGCTAAAGAGTTACTGACTGACTTATTTCTTATCAATCTGTTTGAAAGAAGAATAGTTTGGACAACTGAAAACATAGAAAACAAAAAACAAAGATAAATGAATAATAAAGGAATGTTAAAGCAAGGTTAAGCTTTAAGTGTTGCCAACATTCAGTATTGATACTGATATCAAGACCTTCGTGCTGTGAGGTGCCAGTGTTTACCACTGCTGCAAGCTTAATTAATGTTAATTTCTCTTTTAATTTTGTATAACTTAGGATGTTCCTTTTATACATATTTCTACAAGAAAAAATATTGTATATACATACAATACATTATTGATTCAAAAAGACGGATCCATAATTCCATTGTAATTAATAAAACAATTTCGATGCCGACCCCTAGTTTGTACTTTTTAATAAAGAAGACCCTCACATAGATCAGCAAACTGGTCATTCCCTCAGAGTGCGTGTGCACGCGCACACACACAAAACACATACATCACAAAGACACACACTGTTGGTGAGCCTGTGTCTCTTTCATGGTGTGTTAGCAGGTACAATATCAGAGGTGTCACTAATCGTTTTAAACTATGCACTTTTATGTTCACTTCTCTCTCTCTGCTCTCCTCCTCCTCGGCTCTTCTGTCTCTTGCTCCACGATCTCCTCTCTGTTCTTTCATAGAACAAGGACGCATCAAGACAGTTTGCCTTAAAGAAGTCTAAAGAGATGCCAGAGGCACAGAGGTAGAAAGAGAGATAGAAAGAGAGGAAACGTCTGGTATTTAAAATTTATACTTTCTTATGCCTTTGTTTTGAACTTGAACAGTAGAACTTTCCGAAGTCGATCTTTTGTTGTTCTCTGACTGAGACATGGGTGTGGTGTGTGCATGCGTAGGTTATTCAACAACTGTGTTACCATTAGGTAAAGTAGACAAATGTGTGTCTTGTCTTTGTGTGTGTGTTGCTGCCTGGTTACTATTATAACCACACTGCTCTGATCAGCTTTGACATTTATCAGTATTCACAATCAGCCTCCATTCTACTGTTACAAACACACACACAAACAACACACAAAGGCAGTGTAAATCAGAAATATGTGTTCAGACCATTAACTAAAGTCAATGATATGTGTGTGTGTGTCTGTGTTTGTCACAGCTACTAATTGAATAATTGTTTTCCTTTTTTTTTTTGCATAGCAAGCTATAAAAATGAGCCTTTCCAGTTCACAGGAGTAGCAATTAAAATCATAGTAATGAAATAAAAATGTTACAATGCTCCTTGGCCTTGTGTTTAAAGTGAGAAACAAAAACTACAATTATAGTCACTTAAATCAGAACAGACACAATTTAGTGGAGGAAACAAGGGCCTTATTACAAAGGAGGCCATAACCATACAGGCATACTCAGTTATTCTCTAAGGAAAGTCAACTCCCATCAATAGCGATACAGCTCGCTTTAGTCATTCAGTGACACATCAGCAAGAGTGTTTCTTTGCGAGTGTTATCACAGAGGGCTGTATCCTGCCAGTTGTTTCCATGCTGTATTTCTTATCTGCTAGCCTTCTGTCCAAATGTGACGTGGAACTGTCAACACATTATGCAAATGAATGCTTGTTTTCAGCCACTACCGCTACGCGATTGTTAGATGTCGGTTAATCAAGATGAGCAGTAGGTGGCGCCAATTCTCTAGTCGTAAAACATTTTACTCTTGCAAAAGGAGAGTGCAAAAAAAAAATGACGGGAATAAAAGGCTTCAGATGAAACTCAAATGGTGAAAAACAAGGCTGAAAACATGATGGAAATGTTATGACATATCTGTTTGTTTCACGTATTAATGTGAGGAAGGTTACATGAGATCTCTGAGGTGAAATAGGGAGGCTGTTTAAAACCACAGAAGCAGATTCTCCTTCTTTTAATAAACTTTTGGAGGAAGGCAAAACCCACATCAAACAAATATAACACTTTCTTGCAAAAATTGAGAACTTTTTTTCAAATTATGCTGTTGCTGTCAACCATTTCTAATGCAATACTTCAAAATTCACAATGTTTGCAATGCTGTTTCAACCCCAGTTCACAGCTCAAAAACATACACATTACGATAACACTTAAGTACATAATCTATCAACATTCACACATTCACCTTCAATATTTTTATTATAAGTTCTTTATGATCTGGCAAGGCCATTGATCAACTAGCTTGAGAAAGATGTCTCGTCATATCGGCTGTACATTATATATTTGACATTTTTCCAATGTTGTTTTTACCTGCTGGTGACGTAGTAACATCCAGTGGCAAACTCTCAACGCAGCCCTGTGTGTTACAAGCTCTGATCCAGAATCTGTAGCTGGTGTAAGGCTGCAGGTCAGTCACAGACAGCCAGCTGCCTGCTGCTGTACTTCCATCCAATACACCATCTCCATCTAAGAGAGACGCACAAAGAGACATGTAAGGTCTTAGGCCAAGCTTTGTGTATGTACTGTATCTAGTGAGGAGGAAGATGGTAATGTCTTGCAAAGATTGCTTTTATGGCACATTTATTTATTAGAGTCATCAATGTGATCGCAGAAAAGAGATTCATAAAAGATATGTAGAACAACTGAGGGAAAACAGAGGAGAGTAAGTGAGAGTTCAAGAGAGAAGAATACTGACAGAGATTAAATGAGAGTGATGAAAAAAGAGAGGTCTCCACATTGAGGTTATGCAAGGATAGTCAAAGATAAAGGATCAGAAAATTACACCATGTAAGCCTATCCAATATATTTAGATCCACATGCACACGCAGACACACACACACACACACACACACACACACACACACACACACACACACACACACCTACACACACAAACGTATATCAGCTCTGTGTGAACTGATGAAGGCAATGTGTATCAAAGAAACAAGAGGTTGTGGGTAACTAGAGCGAAACACCGTCTCTCTTTCTTCCACACCTCCTCTATCCTTCTCTCTACTCATTTTAATCTGTCTGTTCCTCTGTGAGCTGCAGATCAAAGTCCCTGACTCTCTCAGTGTGTGTGTGTGAGTGTGTGTGTGTGTGTTAACCAGAAAGAGAGAGAGCACTTGGTGAATATGTGTTAGTTAAAGGATGTGTGTGTGTTCTGTTCCTGTTCTCATCTTGTTCAATTTCCTTCTTTGCCCTTTTCTTTTCCATGTCCAGTTCTCCTTTTCCATTTTATTGATATCATCCGTTTTTTTGTTGTTCTTCATATCTTATTTGTTTTACCTGCAATCTTTTCTTATACATCGATGGAAATATGAGCTTCTCATCTCCCCCTTTCTCTGTATATTCTTGTTTACCACTACGTGTCTTTGTTCTTGCTTCTATCTTGCTGCATTTTGCTCTGGACTCCTATATGATCTCCTCTCTTACGTCAATGGCTATATATAAAAAAAATCTTGTCTTTTCTACGCTCTGGTTTTATTACTTCTTCTCACACTCTCCCATTTCATGACTGACTTTCAGTTTAAGTTGGCATCGTTGATGAGGAGTGTGTTGAGTTGAGTTTTTGTCTTGAGAGAGTGCAGCAGTGGTCGAGTGAGTGAGTAAGTGAGTGATGATGGTGAGAACAAATAAAAATAAAAACGATATTTTTGTATCCTGGTGGTCTTGTTCAATCACAAATACAAATGCCTACACCTCTGCACACCCCTACGGATTTTGTGCGAAAGTACCCAAAATGCAAACTTCATGCTGTCCACGGTTTGCCTTTCTGCTCTGCCCGTGTGACCCGAAGCTCTGCATGACAGGCTGAGAGCAGAGGAAAGGGATGGAGACTTGGTCACTGCATTTTAAGAGTTCCGACCCCACACCTTGCGCCCTGTTATTTGCTGCAGGCTAGATGTCTAGAACCATCCCAAACACAGCAAATTAGTAAGAAAATATGAAAATATAGGCATAGTGAAGGGTCTCAACACAAGTGGGTCATAAGTGAAGACTGAAAAAATATGAATTGTTTGGGCTGAACAATATAACCTTAAAACACCCTTTCGTGATGCTTTGACAGCAACTTCAGTCTGTTAAATTTTCAACAATCTATAATTTCTGCTACTGGTTTTTGAAGGAATAACATCCTTTGTTAATGCTTTGACAGCACTGTCCTAGCAGGAATGAGACCTATATGGGAGCAGCCTCAACTTCCGCTTATAGTCTTTCGTGGCCTTTTCCCCTTCAGAACAGCCTGACCTGAGAGAATTAGAGTCTAGCAACAAGCCAAAATGTCAAGACACGCCTTTTTTTGCATAATGTTTGAGGTTTGAGCAACGATCTGGTCAACAGCCATGTGTATAATGTACAGCCTCACAGAAAATGAAGCCAAGGCTGGATAGTAACATTTGTTACTATGCTTTACTATGTGCTGCTATGTGTGTATGTTCAGTTTTAATGATCAGTAATAGAAGAGAGAGAGACAGAGAGAGAAGGAGCAGGACTGTATGTGTTACCTTTGCTTTTGTAGTACAGTGTGTAGCTGAGGTTCCCATTTGGTCTAGGTGGGGCTGTCCAGCGAGCTCTGAGTGATCGAGAGCTCTGATTGGTCAGTTCCAGCAGTATAGGGCCTTCTGGGGCCATCTCTAATGTTCGCATTTCCACCTGATGTAAAGAAAATATTGAAAATCACACTTTTTGAACAGAAGACCAAAAACACTACCTGTGTGCATACAATTCATGCATAGTATTTTACTCTTTTGCTGTAATTCTACTCACACTCATCCATCCAACTGCTATAATTTTGAGATATAAAAAACATATAATAAAACCTGTCCCCAACTGATAAGGGTCATGGATGTATTTCACTGACTGGATTAATTGAGGCATTAAATATAATACATTTAACACCAGTTTTTAGCTGAAAATGAAATGGCACGACACATCTGGCCTCCAGTTTTCTACATGCTTTATTTTATCTTTTCTTTCTCTCTCTTGACACATAACCCTCAATCCACTCACTCTTGTTCTTCTGTCCACCATTACCCTGCTCTCCTCTTCTTCTGTCTCATTTCCTCCTGTCTCACTCTCCTGTTATTCTCTCCTCTGCTGCCCTTCACATCCTCACTTTCCACCTCATCTCTCACTTTGCTCTGATTATTTACTCCATCCTCATCATTTCACTCTTTTATCCCTAAATTCCCTCCTTTCTTCTCCTTTTCCCATCCATCCTGTCACCTCCTCTTCTTCTCCTGTTCATCCTGTTCTTACCCCTCCCTTTCCCACCTTCCTCTCCTCCTGTTCTGCTGCGTCAGCTGTTTCTCCTGGTGCCTAAACATGGTGTCTGTATTGGAAAAATGCCCCAAAATATGGCCTATCGTCAGAGACATCATTGCTTGTGGAGTGGCATTTCCTACCAAATGTCACTGTCGCCACGCCAACCCTCGTTATTGAGCCGAGAGAATCGATCACCTTTATGATGGCCGGTGACACAACCACACACACAGACACGCACATACACATACAACCCACATAGACTTTGTAATTGTAGGCTTCAGTCAGTTCTGTTGTTTTAGTTGTTTTGTTTGGTCAGCTGATGTGAGTTGTTTCAGACAATAGAGAATATAATTAAGCTTTTACACTATTGCTGCTCTAATAACGAAGTGTTGGGAAGGTCTAGATAAAAATGTGGTATATTGCAGAAGCAGTGTTTTATGTGTTTCAGTAGCAGCAACAACAGTTCCTGTGGAATAAATACTGTGCAATAACAGCATGAGGAGTAAGCTCAGAAGTAAACAAAAAACAGTTTTGTCAGAAATTTCAAGGACAAACATTTTTAGTATTACCAACACCGCAACACCACTAAGGTCTTGTAAAGATCTCAAAAAGGATCCTTCAGTTTATTGTTTTACCTCATAAATGAATTAATGTGTTTACAAGTCAGTAATTCACTGACCATCGGTCCCTTGCCACAGCCCCGTGCTGTGCAGGCCTGCAGCCTGAGTATGTGTCGGCTCCATGGAGAGAGTCCCTCCACCACAAAGAACCTCTGGAGGGAACTGGAGTTTAAAATGAGAACTCCATCCAGCCACAGGCCATAATATAATATAATGCCTGTGAAAAGAACACATTTGATTGTGACACACATGAAGAAGAAAAATACGAAAGAAGTGAGCATGATGTTACTGTATATGAGTATCTCAGCACTTAATTCTCATTACATTTAAACATAACCAATCATTCCCTCGCCTGAACCATCCCCGTCCAGACACAAACACACCTAAGCTCTGACTATAATGTTAAAAACAAATTAAATTAAAAATTAAATTAAAACAAATCTCTCTGTTTCTTGATATGAAATGTTGTTTCCATTTTCTTTGACATACGTTTTAGAATTTGTTTGCCAAGATGTCCACATATTTTATTCCTGATGCTCTTCAAACACTGCGTTGGTCACTAAAACATTGTGGGGCTGTGTCCAGACTATGAGGAATAGAATGACAGAGTGAGCTTTGCTATGTTGGGATGCAGTCTGGGTCATTGGATTACAATGCAAATGAAAACTGAGTTAGGGGCACCAGTACTGCCAGTCAGTGTGTCCCAGTGTGATCCAATGATGGAAACAGCACTGAAACGACAAATGTAACCATAGGCATTATGAGGATAAAGGCCCTCAGAAGGACAGCTGTACGAGAGCGGACACGCATTCACACACAAATGTGGGTGCAAATAGGTGAACGCACACACAGTCGCGCACAATAATTACATTACATTACATCCACCTAATAAAAAAATGAAACAGTACGGTGCCAAATGTGCTTTTCCTTAATAAAAATGCATACAGGGGGCTCAAAAGATCAGTGCTAAGAAGTAAGAGTCTATTCTGCTTTAATCATGTGTGGGTTTTATTATTGCTCAATACAGATATACACACCTATCAGGGAAATGAAGACACAAAAACCCCACGGACGCCAACTACATCTGGGAAGCCCTTAATGTGGCCAATCACATGCGTGTGAGAATATGTGTGTGTGTGTGTATATGAGTGCGGACATCTCCGTGTGCTTGTGTGTGTGAATAAGCCCGTATCAGTATAGGTTGTAATAAAGACAGGTTGGGAAATGAAGCAGCGAATGCATAACAGGCTTATTTCCCCTCTTTGTCTGCGTGTTGCCCCGACCTAATCCCCGAGAGGATTATCCCCCACAAATCCCTGTGGAATTGGGGAGAAGGGGAGGAGAGAGAGACACAGAATCTCACTTCTCTGGAAGCCATCACCATCATCATCGTCATTGTTGCCGTCCATTTATGGAACAAAAAAGAGTAAATGAAAAAAAGAATTATAAAAAAAAATAAGGCTCTGAGCTCTTCTCCTCTTTTAAGCAAAAAATTAAAGCTTTTTAAGCACGAGATAATCGGGTAATCATGATTAAGTGTCTCCTTGTTATAAATTTCTGTCATCAGATGAGAAAAGCTTTAAGTAATTTATCCAGGCTAATATGCACACACATCACAGGGTTTATGGTGCGAAATGTACTCATGTGGCATTAAGCGTAAAACACACACGATTCACATTACACACACGCGCGCGCGCGCGTTATAGAATTACACATACTTTAACGAGCATGGCAGTAACATTTGATAATATGTGGCAGTGCATTGTATGTAAGGGATTGTGAAACGGGGTGGGAAACCCTCTGATGGTTTAACTCACTCAATTCATTTGGTTTCATAAGATGTGCATTGATAAGTTAGTCCTTGATAATTCATCTTATGTGTTATAGATATAAAAAAAAAAACTGAATATTTTCAGTATATCATATGATGAACTTTAGTATGACACAAGGACATCTGATTGCGTGATGTAGCGTATGTGCCAAGCAATCATTTCATATCATTTTGTTTAATTTCCTAAAATGTTTTTTATTACAGACAGTGAAGTGATGACAGGAAATGAGGGAGACATCGATGCAACAGTGGTCCACGACCTGACTTGAACTGGAAACGTTGCAGTTCATGGTGGACTTTTTAAACCCGGAGATATGGGGGTGCCCCAGGTTTCATTGGCTTTTGATGTGTTATTTCTGCTTGATTTAATATATATTTTGTCCTGCTCTGTGGTTTCATTTTCATTTCACACTGTTGACGGGGTTGGTGATATATATTTAAAAATAGGTAAAAAAAAAAAAGGGGGGGGGGATTCTGATGTGAGCGCAAGACGTGGCCCAGAGCAGCAGTTGCCTATTACCATTTGAGACTACAGACATCTGCAATATTTTGAGATTTTACAAATGTTAATGTAGTATCAGTATATCAGATAGAATTGACTGATTGATGATGCATCACTCCTTGCGCCTTCACATTGAAACACTATATTGTGTATTTTAACACTGAAAACATTTTAATTCAGGCATTCTTATTCCAAAACTGTACTGTGCAGTTGTGTCGTCAACTTTGAATTTCTCTCCTCTAGGACATCTGCCCACAGAAAATAGTTATGCACAATTAACTTTTTTTGTTTTAATCTAGACGGTTCCAAACCAGAAACTGGATTTTGAAAATTCCCATCGACTATACATGAAATACATCTTGGTCCAGCTCTGTGCAATGGATTTTAATTGCCTGTAAGTAAATTAGATGAAGGTAAGAACAGAGAGCAGCGAGAGGGAAAGGCAGTCACTGTGAGTCAATGTGCTTCCAGCCTGCAGTTCTCTGTTCAGTCAAAAGGGAGCACTTTTCATCCACTTAAAGGAGCTTGGTGAAGCACTGCCCTCTCGCTCCCGCTCTCCGTTAGACTGTCTCAAATTGTAGGTTCTCTCCCCCGTCTTTGTCTATTTCCCCTTTCTCTCCAAGTCCTTTTTCGTTTCCCTTCCTGTTTTCCTTCTCTTTAACTGTTTTATCTCTATCTTTTGCGCACTCATCTGAATTCCTTTGCACAATGCAAAATGTTCTCCAGTTTCAGCATTGTATGCATGGGATACCTGTGCAACGGCCTTCGAATCTGAGATAAACTAGGCTATGGAAGACACTGACACCCCCTATTCAGCTCCACAGTTCAACTCATGTCACATGCTGTTATCCTCAAAATGTTTCTCCTCTTCTACATGTTTTATCTCACTAGTTTCCAATAAAAACAATGATTAAAAAAAAACAAAACACTGTCATATGGATCATCAAGAACTTGTGTTTTTGTGCATATACAAATGTGACATTTTTCAAAATGTCATTGTTAATAATTGTTTTGTTATGTCATTAGGATTTGTTTGGCTATGAATTTCTCTGTGTGTCCTCTCACCATTTGGAGTGTCAGGAGGTGTCCAGCTGACGTTGAGTGCATGTGGGGACAAAGGGGTGACCAGCGGTGCAGGAACACTCTCAGGGGTGCTCTCCTCAGTTTGCACCTGGCTGGGAGGGCTTAAGGTACATCCACCTCCTGTGCAGGCCTTGCCATGAACACACACACACACACACACACACACACACACACACACACACACACACACACACACACGCACACACCAAGTCATTAATGTGTGGATGAATGTGAAGATGCAAATTAAAGAAGATGAGAGAGTAAAGGACTCACAGCGAGTGTGATGGTGTAAGATGTTCCAGGGGTTAGGTTTCGGAGTGTGTGGTCTTCAAAAAGTTCTGTGCTGTTATAGGCTAACACAGGCTCCGCACCGTCATGTGACAGGAAGATGGAGTAGAACTCTAAAGCGCCATTGACCTGCGAGGGACGTGACCACCTGAAGAGACAAACAGAATGCATTCACTACAATACTGCACTTAAATTCAGATTTCAAGGACCAGAGAATTACTTTTAATATCCCATTTTCTAAGATTTTTTTTTCAGACATCTTTTCAAGATTTCAGAGGAAAACATTTCACTTTTTTCCTCCAATATATTTACTATAGAGCTGCAGTGTATTTGAAACAAAATAAAAAAAATACGCCTTTTCCCTGAGTTCTACTGTTGTTGCCAAAACTATTAAAAACTCTTAAAAGAGCCAAATCACAACTGGTTGATGTATTTCTGTATTGTGATGCACAATGCCAGTGTGAAGGTAACTTAAAATTGTGTATCTTATTATTGCAGCAATATTACATTGGCATGTACATATTATCTAATATATTTACTAGAATTGGTAATTCAAAATAACTTTTTAAACACTGACAGATACTGTTAAAAATGGTGTATATGAAGATGTTACCAGGATGGCTTGAATTTGATTGGTGACACAAATAAACTGACTGTAAGGCAGAACTTTCGTTAATACACCCTGGCAGTGCTTTTGTCCCGTTTGTGTTTGTGTTTGTGTGAGTATGTGTGTGTCGAATGTGTGCCTCCCTCATTGTGTTTCCACCTGACAGTGGATGCACAATGCAGACAGCTGAGGTTTCTTACTCATGACACACACACGTACTGTACACACAGCTTCCTTTGTAAGATAGAAGTGTCTCCTTTTCTATATTTAGAACAGGAAGGTCATCCCCACCAGAGAGAGAGAGAGGGAGAAGACAAGAGACAGTCTTTATAAATAGAAACATGTCGACTATCCATTAAAAATGTGAAAGGGAGTGAAATATGGTCAGCTTCAGATAACTGCAAGAATGATATTTTTTGACTGCTTTATTAATGCTGAACTTCTTTTAAGTTTTCAAGCATTTTGACAAGGAGCTTAAAGTGATTTGTGGCTGTTGACATTGTAGAAGAGATATTCAAGCTATGATTAAAACATTTTTTTCACATGATAAAATTAGGGGTTGTCTACTTCAGTTCATCCTAACCTGAAGCAATTCAGAGCTTTTAACAATGCTGTTTTAAAGCAATGGTGCACCAGTGACTTACATGTGGTTTTGTTTCTTGTTTTGTTTTTTTATAAAAAAAAAGACCATGATACACAAAGTATCAGCTACAGTTTTTCAGACTAACACAGCAAGCAAATAATTCCTACGTAAAGGAACATTCAACATTTAAAAAAAAAAATAGTTCTGCAATTCTTACAAATCCCTGAGAGGAACACAACCCTCCTGGCATGGCAGCAGAGGGAGGCCATTTTAAAAAGTGATGGATTCCCTTCTTGGTTCCTCCCATTAAAAGCCAGTTTTTGAATGACTGATGAGTGTGTGTTAGCACACAATTAGCCACTGAGGCTAATCTATCACATTTATTATGAGATTTATATGCTGTCGATTGGCAGTGTGATGTATGTCCACTATTGAAAAACTAAATCAAAGGGGAGTTGTAATAATCTGTATCATAATTCACTGCGGTAATGGTTTTAGAAAACCACTGGTTTTAAAAGTGTTTTTTTATAAATTAGTGTGAAACAGACTTGTGCCTTCTCAGCACGAAAATGAACTAAATTGAAAACCGCGCACCTAACATGCTGCAGGTTCAGTTTCTGCATTAAAATCTACGTCAGTCTGTGTCTTGTAATTTCCCTCTCTCCCATCTTTTCTGCTGTTCGCTACATTGCACACTCAACAAAACATCATGGTGTAAATCAAATAGTAACTTAAAGTAATGAAGATGAAAAAGTAAACAAATAGGACTGTCTTAGTTGAGTTAGGTATCGTGCATACTAACTTAATCCTCATCATGTGTCCCATCAGATTTCCTATGTTTTTGATGTCTGACAGTGTGAGCATTTTTGCTACAGTGTACAGCAGTGTAAGGTGAGGTCAGGGAATAAAACTGCTGATATTGTTACGTTGGCATCTTGCAGCCTCCCTAAACCTTTCACACAGCCTCTCACCCTCATCCTCTCCCTTACACACACACTCATTTTAAAACATTTTTTTTCTTACATTCCCCTTCCTTCCTTTAAAACTCACAAATTATCTTCCTCTCTTTGATCTTTCTCTTCACATTTTTTCACAGTTGTCTCTCTGTTTTTTCTCAGCTTTTCTCACAGACACAATAGAGAGGTATTGACCAAGTATGATCCCTCAACCTCAGCCTATTACTAATGTGCTAACAAGGCAATACGCAGCCTTCCCACACCTGGTGAATATATAGCTGAGTAAGGCTCAGGGTATGATACATATCCCTGTTCTGCAGACAGCAGTATTCTTCTGGATGATGTATCACTTAAGTGATTTGTTTTTCATGCCATCAGCTGTCAATAGACCACAGATAAAAACATTACGCTTGTATAGTTTGCGTGGCATTACAGGCCTCATTCTTACATGGAATGATATATATATATATATATATATATATATATATATATATATATATATATATATATATATATATATATATATATATATATTTTATTTCTAAGAGAAAAATGTTTTTATGGATAGAGAAAAAATCTTTTGTGGCTCCATAGAAACACGGCTGCTTCTGGGTAAAAACAAATTATAACCTATTCCAACAGCGGTACCACCCTTTCTTCCGAGGACAGATCGAGTCCCTTTAACATCCACTCAGCCTAAGGATTAGTCCTGATTTCAGGTGAACAAGAAGATATCAGTAGCCTGTGCGCATTTTCTGAATCATATATGTGGCACTATTAATTGAACAAATATAAGAGAAGGAAAAGTCCTCATGAATGAGACAGTTAAATGCCGCTTTGTCAGTAAGCCACTCATACAGTACATTCAGGCACATTTGGTCATGTCTGTGTGTCAAAGCATTACAAAGATCATCAAATCTTAACCACACACACTCATCAATGTGTGCTTTCAGCTCCATCAACTCACTCACCCTTAATTTATTATTTAAGTGCTTGACAATATGCCTGTGTTTATCCACGTGTGTTCGTATGAGTGGCACTGCGCCCCGCTGCGGTGAGTCCCACTGTAAGTGACAGTCAGGACACTAATGGCTTTCACGCGGAATGACTTTTATACATACACACACAAGCACAAAAACCAGGAACAATCGCACATGAAGATGATGGAAAATTGCAGAGATCTATCATCCTCAGTCCCTTTTCCTCTAAAAGGTCAAAGGTCAAGTGCAGGAGAGTATTCTGCATGGTAAACACAACTGCAGAAGGTCACTGACTCTGCCTCGCCGTCTTCTTTCTCTCTTCTTTTCATTTTACACAGATGCTACATAAAAAAGACAAATTAAAAGCTAGAATATATCTTGAAGTATTGTTATTCTCACACTGTCCTTTTAGGTGATTGTCAAACAGTGAACACTTATTTTCACTCATTTTTGTGAGCAAATGCTTTGCTAAAAACAAACATTGATACACACGCAAAATTCCAGAAAATCCATTAATTGAATGGCTGTGTGTGTGTGTGTGTGTGTGTGTATATGTGCACACTTACTCCACCAGAACAGTACGCGAGTCAAGCAGAGTGAGAGTCGGTGCTTGTAGAGGCCCAGGAGGAAGCTGGGAGGTCAGCATAGTAACTTGTGAACTGTTGGTGCAGCCCACTGAAGTGCATGCACTCAGTACAAGAACGTGAGTGGAATATACACCAAGACCTGGAAAGCACACACACACACACACACACACACACACACACACACATACACACAACCACAAACATACAGCAGGAGACAAAGAAATAAGTGTAAGCACATTGGTTTAATACTCAATACACAGTCCACATAATGAAACAAAACCTTGAATTACATCATAAAGGTTTCTCTCACGACTTGTTATTGTGAGGGGACTTAACCCTCTTTAACCCCCGACCCCTGAAAAATTCCTCTGTGTACCCCCTCTCTCCCTTTAGCTCTGTTATAATCGTTGTTTCTCTTTCAGTCTCTATCTCTGCCTCAAAACTATTCTCCATCTGTCTCACTGTTGCAATCTCGCCCTCTGTAACACGATCTATTCTTGCTCATACTGTATAATTACTACGTCCATAATCCCTCCAATCACTGTGAACATCAGACACTCGGCATTATTAACCCAGCATGGATGATATGTGCTCTCATGCATTCATTAACTTACAAAGACACACACACATGCGGTGTTGGGCAGTGTGATGTTTTGCCAAGCGAATGTGTGTGTGTATCAAAATGAGTGATAATCTATTCTGCTCATATAAAATGCCATATAGGATGAGTCTCCTGTGTATGTGAGTGTATGTACATCACTGCATACTGTATGTGTGCACATGTTCCAAAGACAGTGTGTCTCAGTGTGTGTGTGTGTGTGTGTGTGTGTGTGTGTATCTATTTGTGTCCTGGTGCAGCACTCTAGTCTCAGCGGTGTGACATGTGTTTCATACCTTCTTTAAGTCTCTTTAGTGAAAGCTTTGAAAGCAAAGTGTGTGTGTATGCATGTGCGCTAACGTTTAGTGTTCTTTGTTTCTCCGCTGCTTCATTTTCGTGAGTGTGTGTGTGTGTATTTAGCATTCTTTTTCAAAGTGCTATTCCCTCGGTAAGGACTGAGATGCTCTTTCCTCTTTCAAATGCTAATCCCCCACTCCATTTTGCTTTTCTTCACTCTTCCCCTTCTCTTTACACCGAGGCCCCATCGCTCCAGTCACAGCTACGCTGCAACACACACACACACACACACACACACAAACACACATACACACTCTCCTCCTTACCAGTGATGTTGTGTTGTCTGTCTTTCCCCCTGTAGACCATTTGGTTGTTGTGATAGAGGAGGTACTCTGTAATGCCTCCGTTGGGCCTATCATTGGAACAAAAAAAGTTAAATGAGGGTAATATTACTATGTTATATTTAATATAGACTATTTTGAAGTTGTCTCAGTTGTGATCACAAAGAGCATCTTAATTCAAGGGGAAAAAATCTGTACTCTTTTTTCTTTTACCCTGTTAAAAGGGTCTTTTTTTCCCATCAACATGGCAAGTTTTTCCTCACACAAATCGAGGGTCTAAGGACAGAGGATGTCGTTCACTGTACAGATTGTAAAGCCCTTTGAGGCAATGTGATTGCGATTTTGGGCTATATAAATAACATTTGATTTGAATTTGATTTGAACATAACAATGACCAACAAAAAAAGTGTTTTGGATGTGAGAAGGGAGATGAGTAGGTGACACATTGTGCATTGTGTTATTACTTTGCTGGAGGTTCCCAGGTAACATAAAGAGCTGAGGGGGATGAGACTGCAGCTGGAGGAGAGACAACATCTGGAGCTGAAAATGGGGAAAATAAAGACATTTCTTTTGAAGAAGTATATTACCACAAATATACTGTTTCGTGAAAGCAAATGAAAGCAAGTGATATATTAGTTTATCCTTTTTGTTTAATCTATCTCTAAATATATAGAATGATCTATATATTGAATCAGGAAAAAATCCATTACTACTTCTATGTGGTGGTGTGGCTCTGAATTATATAATATTACTATGTTAAAGGCATTAAACTTTTATAATGAAGTCAACAAAGTGAGTCATAATGGTAACATCTTATCATTGTCGAACATCAGATGTCACAAATTTAAAATGCTCTACATATCAAGAAAAATTTCATGAAATTGGATACAACAGTTTTAGATTACTGTTCAATACACTGCAGTGACTGGAGAGGGAAAAAAGACAATTTTCTCTCCCCTGACCTGTTGAAGAATTTGAAAAAAATGTCCCTGTGCTCTTACGGAGAAGTGTGTAAAATGTGTCTATATGAGGTTTTGTGCGTTTGAAAAATAGACTTTGACAAAACAGTTATAAATAAGTTCTGTCTCCAGTCTCTGTAACATGGTTCAGTGTCTTAACTCCGTGCTCAGTGAGAATCAATACAGTAATCTGTTTTTTTCTTTTACTTCAGATTGATTTTTGCTGTCTCTGCACTGACCCCTGCCGTCACATTATCTCCCCAACAAGGCCAGTTAGTCCAACACAGATTAATGTAGCGACTAACATATGAAGAAAAATCTCCCTTTTCCTCTTCTGCTTTCCTCTTCCTTCTCGTATACATGTCATCTTACCGCCATGACCTCTCACATAAGAAAAATGTTGCTCTGTACTATCTGCCTTTCACTCAGTTTCAACATGCTCCATTCTTTTAACATTTTGTGTCTTGCCCTATCCAGCCATCTTACTTCTCCTTCTCCTGTCCCAGCTGCTGTTTATTTCATGCAGACTTGTCTTCCCTTTTTTCTCTCCCCTTTCTTCTTCTCTCTTCTTGAGCACTAAAAGTCTCCATCACTGAGCAGACAGGATAAAGTGCCTGGGTGTGTTTAAAAGTGTGTCTGTGTGTGTCCAGATGCAGAAACAGTCATAAATCAAGACTACTGGTGAGGAATAGAGAAATACAGGAGTCCCGTTTACAGCTGCATGTATGTGTAAATATGTGTGTTTCTGCCTTACAGCCTTACCTTCCTCAGGGGTTCTGAGGCTCGATCTCATATCATTATCATCACCATTGTCATTATGAAGACTCTCAGTGCAGCCGACAGGACTACAGGCACTTACAGTGATAATGTATCGAGTGGATGGAGTGAGACCTGGCAGCACACCTGGAGGGGAGGAGGAGAGGGGGTGTGAAGTAGAGAGCACAGAACAGGGACCTTTGTTAAAAGACTAACTTTGGAAGATACTTACCGTACTTTCCGGACTATAAGCCGCTACTTTTTCCCCATGCTTTGAACCCTGCGGCCTATACAACGGTGCGGCTAATTTATGGATTTTTACAGCTAACGGCCACTAGGGGACCTCCTCAATCTATGGATTGTACAGGTTACGTCCCTCACCTTTAACGCCTGGTTTGTTATTATGCTTCTGCGTCGCGGCGACAGCGTAGCTACGTCGTCGACCCTACACCGTCATTGAGCATTCGGAGTTCTGCGTCGAGGGAACGCGTTGTTCTGTCGGTGGACGTCATCAACGTCAGTGATTCAGGTTTGTTATGCTAACAACACATAGTCAGACAGGTGGCGGTGCTAACGGAGCAAACAGCTGTCTGTCAGTCTGACCGAGAAGTTTCTCACTTTACTTCGCTGTTAGTTGAATTAAATGACATTCATGTTTTCTTTAACTGTCCGTGAGAACCAGTCCGCAGCTTTGTGCGTCTGTTTGTGCGTCTCTGACTCTTGCGTGTTGACGTTTGCGTGGTCATAGGTTATGCAAATATGCAACTTGTTTGTTGAAATGTTAATAAAATGGAAGCTTCCCCAAACAGCAGTCTCTTTCCCGACAATCTCCTCTGTGCACGAGCCTTTACATATGGTAATTAAACGCTAAAACACTTGCGGCTTATAATCGGGTGCGGCTTGTATATGTACACATTTGTGTTTTTCCCTAAAATTGGCTGGTGCGGCTTATATTCAGGTGCGCCTTATAGTCCGGAAATTACGGTACTTAATTTTGCAATCTCAGACTGTTGAAGCCTCATCTTAGCTTCAGCTAGACCATATAAATCATTTTTGCAACGTTCATATAGGCTTACGAGTACAATCTTAAGATCAAGTTTAAAAAGTGTGAACCTATCCTTTAATGCTCATTTGTGCCAACACTGCATCGTGTGGCTAAATGCCTTTTACTGTCTCCTTCTAGTGCGAACCCGTTGTCACTGAAGTATGTATCAGCATTCTTCTGCTATTTAAATGCTTTACTTGTTCCTATGTGCCTCTGTTGCTAAGCAAACTTTCTGCGCTTGGCAAACAACGAGAGTCTGTTCTAATTGTAAAGCTTCAGTCGTCTCTCTCTGATGTTTTTTGTCCTAGCCGTCTCTGCCCTTTCCACTCCTCTCCGTATTTTCTAAGTCATTCTTTTACATCCCCTCACATCTCTTCCACCCCCTCCAACTCTCCTCACCCTCTGTGTCCAGTCACCCTGTACTTGTCTCTCTTTTTTCTCTCTCTCTCTCCCTTCTCTTCCTTCCTTTCTCTCTCTCTCTCTCTCTCTCTCTCTCTCTCTCTCTCTCTCTGTCACCTATGTCTTTTAATTCAATTAGGGGCCAGGGCCCCACTCCCCTGCCATTACACCCTCATTTGCTTTCTGTGTTTTTTAGCCGTTGGTGTAATTCTGCAGTCAGGTGTCGAGGCCATCATAAATTAACAAGAAGCCTTATCACGGTGGACTTAATGTCTGGCAAAAGGAGAGGGAGGGAATGGGCAGCGACGAGAGAGACACAGAGAAAGACGGAGACAGAGAGCTCATCTTCATATTTGCCTGGAGACATGGCAGAGTGGATGAGAGGAGGGACGAATAGCAGCAGCGGACGCGGACATCATCATCATCATAAAAGATGAAGCGAGGGAAGATCGGAAAGTGAGCAACAGAAAGAGAGAGAGAAGAAAGGAGCTATGCCAGGGTATGACATCATCGGGGTAGTCCTGAGTGTCTTGTTCCAAATGGAGACAGTCTCCTGAAGTTGGGGACTTGCCAAGGAGACATTAACAGGGTTGCCTGGGACAGTGTGTGTGTATGTGCGTTTGTATGAGAGACACAAGTAAAGTGAGTGGAAAAGGCAGTGTGAATGTGTTTTCACCAAGGGCCAAAAAGTCCCCACAGGTATCACGAGACAGTGGCCGAGAACAAGCTATAGTAAGTTAAACAGTGCTACAAGTTAAGTTCAATTTATCACAAATGATCAATGTTTAGCATGATGCTACCTGTGGTGTTTGTCTGGATCCTACTGAACAAAATCTCAGTTGAAGGTATATGTCCAATTCATGTCCTATCAAACCTTTACCTGTGAAATTTCCATTAGCCAGGTACACGGCTTTGACAGGTGGCACATCTGGCTGGTCTCTATTGTAAGCCATCAGCTCATATCTGTCAATCAGGCCTCTGATGTCGCCAGTGGGCGGCAACCAGCTCACCTTGGCACTGAAGCCGTCCAAGCTCTGCACTGAGGTGGGAGGTGGTACAGACCTCGGTACTGGAGAGAGAGAAGGAGGCAAAATGAGTGAAGAATGAGGAGAAAAAATACTGTGTGGATCAATTAGAAATCACCAAGAAATTACATCAGGAAAGACATGTAAAAAAAATCACACAAAAGCAGATAAAAGGAAAGTATAGAAGAAAAAAAAAAAGGAAAACAACAGTTCAGGAGCACATGAGGTTAAAGAAAAAGGATCCCCCATCTCTCTGTGTTTTAATAGGCCCAGTAAATCATACCTCACCATTAGCATAAATAGTATTTATGAGAGTAGTAACTTTTTCAGCACTGATTTAATACAGCCAGCCATTCATTCTGGGCTATATTTCACAGCAATCAGCCTCCCTCCTTCTCCATAGCACTCCCCTTCTTTCTCTCTTCGACACCCTCAGTAGATCAGGATGGTCCGGCTCCTTTCCACCCTCCCTCCCTTCCTCTCTGTCTATCTTACTGCCTCGCAAACACCTTCATTTTCTCTCTCCATCCACACTTCTATCCATCTTTGCATCGGTCCCTTCCCCTCACTTATCCTGGACTTGGCCCAAGAGGAGACTGGCTGTCAGTGCAAACTCTTCCTTTTCCCCTCTCCACTTCAGCTTTTTAAGTTTTATCTTATTCTTTTCTCTCTTTTTTCATTACCCATTTACATTGCGTCTTTCCGCATGTCCAACCAAGCCTTCTCTTCTTGCTGTCCATCCTCCTCTTTCCTCCCTTTCTTTGGCCCTTTCTACCTCCTCCCCCGTCTCTTCACATTCCTTGTTCTCCATCCACCTCATTTCCCCCTCAGTTCTTAATGTTTTTAGCACTTCCTCTCTCTCTTTCATTCCTCTCTCTGGTCATAGCATGGTATACTGAGACCTGCCAGTGTATCGTTCACTACTAACGAGCAGCTTTATATTACACAAGGGACCACACAGGCCATTCTAGGTTAACAGCCTTTTACTGGGATGCCCTTTATAGAGGCCTTATCAATCTCTCATACCGTCAGGCACATGTAATATCACTGCCGTTGGGTAAGTCTCACATAATGTACAGCATAGTCATGGTTTTACATCCAAAATCCCTTAAGGACAAAGAGAACACTAAAGAATAAAGTCAACTGGAGGGAGTATCTACTCCTGGTCCAACATGCCAAAATGCAGTGAGTAATGAGTAAGAAATGTTTAAGTTTCAGCCCATCAGGGCCTATCAAGCAGTAACTTTTTAAAAGAAATCAACAACCAAGACAGATATAAAAAAAAAACACAGTCCCTCTCACACATACAATACTTAATATTTTTATACTATTAGAGTGTATTAGACAGAAAGGAACATGGATACTGTAGCATGTACTGTGTACAACGAGTACTATGCTTGTGTACTCCAATGCACTTGCACAATTGGGGAGTGTGTTTGTGAGTATGTGAAAGAGAGGACATACATACTGGAAACCTTTTTGTCTTCCACTATAAAGAAACACACAACAACTACTGCCAGAGAGATGAGAGATATTTTACCTTTGCTCCGGCTGCGTCCCCTCTGCCAAGGCCCGGTTGCCCAACCTCCAGCAGCCAAGGCCACAAACCTGTACAAGTACTCTTGAAAGGTGTGTGTGTGTGTTTTTGCACATAGATGGAGGGATTGTGGGACGCACATGGGACAGTGGAGATACAGATATTTGAAAAATATCTACAAAAAGATATATCACATCTTGAAAGAAAATTTTGAAAACAAATTTAGAACAGATAAATGTAAACAAAGTGATCACATTAATAACACCTGTAAAGAAGACTCCCTGTTTTCCCACAGTGTTGTTCTTATTATTGAAATAAGCCAAATTGCACCCATACAACTGACATGACATCTACTTAGTCCAACTCTTCCTCATCCACAACCACACCCAGTTGCTCCATTCCAAAATATGACTTTCATCTATCTTACTTCGAACAGACAGGGTTAATTACATCCCTTGCAACTGCTAGTATGTATATGTATGTATATATATGTGTATATATATATATATATATATATATATACACACACACACACACACACACACACACACACACACACACACACACACACACACACACACACACACATATAGTTTGTGATACCTGTAAAACTGTAGATCTAAATTTCTAGCTTGTATGCACCCTTTGTTAGTTGATGTTGGAGCATAGTCATGTCCCCAGTATAAGCTTGTATCAGAGCAACGTACACTTTATTGACTGTAAGAGTACAAACTCATCTGCAAAGAAAAGACTTCATTGCACAGTGATGGAAACGTCACTGAATTTTTCTTATGATGCAACCTAGATATTTTGGATATGAGGTGGTGACTAAGGAACCTCCCGAACAGAATTATCCCGACTATTAAATACTATTCTTTTATAACTGTTATTTGTAATTGCACTTTAGTAATAAGCTTGATTGCTGATTGCAAATTGACTTGGGTGCTCCCTTGATTGAATTCATTTTTTTTAATTGTCTGTTGCAACAAAGACAGGAGTATCAATGCCACGCTCTTTGTTATTGATCGTTTGGCATATGATGGAGGCCTGTCATAAATTCTGTTTTTTAAAAAGTCTTAGCTCTGTGTTAGTGTAGTTATGCATATGATTGTGCATTGTTACCAGTGAAAGGCTGTAGACTATAGTCTGTGGCTCGTGTCCTTCTCCCACTATACACCAACACTGAATCGTTTCCTCTGCAGTTGTACCGACTTTCACTGGTGGGACAGCCGTCTAAGTAGACTCTAACAGAACGGCGGGAGGCAACAAAGAGATTAACACTTTGACTGAGAGGCAGGTTTGTTTCATCACTCCGTATGGTGAAACCCCTTATGCAACCTCCTAGGCCTGTGAAAGAGGAGAGGAGAAGAGAAGGAGAGTAGAAGAAGGAGAGTAAAAGCAAAAAATAAAGGGGAGAAAAAAGTGAAGAAAGGGGAGGAGAGAAGAGTACATCTTTGTTAAATGCATGTCTCCATTTTACATGAGTTAAAGTAAGCTACATCTTCCCCAACTCTGATATCTACGTGGTTACATACATACACTTATTTCCTTAACTCCTGAGGATAATGAGGCTACCATTATATTTAAAATTAAGTTGTCAAATACTAGGATAATAACTTGGACTCCTTGTTGGTTCACTTAATGTTTTCCAGATAGAACCGGATGCTTTGTTTAAAAACAAAAAAACATCTGAAAAGGAGCCGCTGGAAATTGTTTGGAAAAGGACAGGCACAAAAACAATTGGCAGGTGATGGAACAAACCAGCTGCCTATCAGCATCTGCACCAATCACAACTGACTGAAACAAGTCTTCTTGGTCAAACACCTACACCTCTGATCGTCTGAGTTAACTTGTACTATGTCTGTATATACAGTACAGCTCACCGTGTCTATGACTTCGGCTGTCCAGAGCAGGATGTATGAGCTCCGTGGGCACGCCCCCCAAGAATAACGGAGAATCAACTCTTAGCCCGACTGCTCCTCCCCTTGTCTCCTCTGCCCAGTCATTGACTGCAGCAGAGATGAGCGAGCCACGTTTTGCCAATGAGAGCGGTTTCCAGTCTCCATCGCAGTAGCTAAGCCCCACCCACATGCTGAGTTCAGTCACATGACCTTCAGAGGCAAGAATGAAGGACAGGAGACCGCCTTCCAGTTCCACCTGAAAATACACACCAATAAAGAAAATATCACAATTTGTCCTGTATTTCTTGTGTTTTAGTTGAGTATTCACAGCATTTAAACAATAATCTATGGTGGGTTTGTGCGCCATACCAGCATGTAGTCGTCAGTTTGTGTATTGTATGTGAAGAGCAGAAGTGCATTGAGCTGGTCTGTACGGAAATCCATAGAAATTTCAAAGTCTTGTCCTCCACTGAATACATCTCTGTCCATCTCCAAGTTACCTAAAACAAGGAGGAAGTGACAACATAACATTTTAAAACTAAGCCAAGGGCTACAGAGAGGAAGCAACTTCTTTCAATGCGCTGGGAATATTTAAAGATGGTTTGTACCTTTTATTGTGCAAATATGAAGTTTGAGTCATGATTCAAATGTGTGACATTAAGTTAAAACCATTTGTCATAAATATTCAAAAGTGACAGACAGAGGATTTGATGAGTAGGCCCTTTACAAAGCAATAATGGAGGAAATGTACACTGATGAACCTGATCTTTCACACAGAGACCAATTAACTTATCATCATCATATTTATCAACATGAAACAACAACCTCATTATCACCAACACCAGCAGCAAGCGGCTTATTAAGATATAGTGCTGCCAGTGTATTACGGATGCTAAACATTCACTTAAAGTTGTGTCTGAAAACAGCTTGCTCATGAAAAAAAGATGTTCTCTGCAAAGCTAACACCCTGTTAAATGTTATGTTGATAGATTACAGTATGAGGATTGCGCTACAATGTACATTATCAGTCCACTGTTAATGGACATAAATCTTTGTAGCGTGAAGTAATGTTTGTGTGCATGAGTAAATTAACAGAAAATGATCATAACCTGTTATACTATACACAACAATGGATAAGATCCTACCATGACCCAGAAAATGGGCTCCATCCTCAGTCTGAACAGGGCATCCCTCCCAGCTTTCATAAACTGCCATCTTCATTGTGGCTGTTGTCCAGTCCAGAGATTTCCATTCCTCAGAGGGGCCGTCAGTCATCTTAAAACTAACGTCTCTGAGGCAACCGGAGAAACCCTGTTGCACTAACTGGGCCTCACCTGGTGAGACACACAAGGATATGTTCAATTACTCACAAAGGTTTTCAATAAATGCCTCAGAACTGCCTAAAAACACTTGGAGTGTTTACAAAATTGGAGTTCAAGATGTCTGTGGCAATTCCCATTTGGTGCGAATTATAAGAATGACTACACGCTACCAACGACTAGCTGCATCAAGGGAATTCTAGCAAAATATAATTTCCTTGACTGAGAATAAATAAAGGTTTAAAAGAGTGAATCCAAATTCAGATGTCCACAATGCATCAAATCTATTTAAATGCTAAAAGTGATTAATGAGTACATTAGAAAGGGTGATGATGGACTTACCAGAATCCTTTCTTAGCAAAGTAAAGTCTTCAGGCAGCCCTCCAATGAACACCCCTGTGTTCTCACCTATAATGGTGCTGCCACTGGAAGCTGATGCACTTCCTGGTGATGGTGGGGCAAAAAAGTGTGGAATTACATATTGTTAAGAGCAAATATGAAACCAGAGCATTCAGAGAACCAAAAAGGGAAGCATTTGAATAAAGGGATGGAAGATATACGATGCAGTGGGTAAACAGTGGGTAAAAGCAACCAAAGGGACAGTGAGAAAATAAAAGAGTTAGTCTAAATAAGCAATGGGTTATTAGCTATTATTAGAAAATGAGTAACATATTTGTTAACAACTGAGGAACACGTGTGTTTCTGTGTGTGAAGCAGTATTTTTCTCATCAGACACTGAGTGGCTGGGATTAACCTGACTAATACCTCCATACAGAGCTTGGGGATTTACATACATAGAAGCACACATACAGTACTTGTAAGTCTCCCACTGCATGTGTGCATCCTCGCATATATCAACGAGCATAAATACATTCGCATTTAAACACACATCCACACCCGAGCAGATGCACATAGTGGTCAGTATGAATATGAGAAGAGTTACCTCTGTATTGATTGTTCACAACGATTGTTCCCACGGCCCCTTGCCTCGTAGCTATGATGCTGTGCCATTGTCCATCATTGTAGCGGCGCCCTCCATCACCCTGCACACTCACAGCCACTGCTGAGCCCTACACACACACAAACACACATATAATACAGGCAAGAATGAAAACAAATATACATTAAAGGTGTTTTAGGCTTCAAGTTGACTGATCCTTGTTTTCTAAATCTGACCATAGGTCTCTCTCAGTAATCACTTAGGTAATTCTATGACCTCTGGCTCAAAAGTGACCACTTTTCAAATCAAAGCGCAATCAGACATGCTCACTTTGTTACATTTTAAATTATCGCTTCTTTATCCCTCTGTTGTGCGAACAAGGTTAGACATTAAGGATCGATGACACACATCGCACACACACACCACCCCCTCAAGAGGACACGAACATGCACATATAATCATCAAAGTGTTGTTACAGGGCTTTTTGCTACCTATTAAGTATGACATCATTGTTGTGATCAGCTTTTAGCAAGTAGGCAAAGAGTAATGTAGTAAAACAAGAGTAACGGGTATGTGCACACTCACACAAACAACATACAGTATATCCACACACAGACACACACACAGTGATGAAGATTTAATGATGAGATCAATAAATGTATGAATGCCAGAGTATATCAGCCTCTGACATCTTTACTACCATCTCTAGACAGCTCTACTTAACAAGACAACATGGGAGGAGTCTCTCCAGCACTCTTTCTCTCTCTCTCTCTCTGTCTCTCTCTCTCTCTCTCTCTCCTTCCCTATCTCTTTTGCACACACACACATACACAAACACACCCATTTGAATCCCTCACCTGAGAGATGCATGCAGGGGAAGCAACTAACACCCAACTCTTCCTGAAACTACAACTGAGGTGCTCTTAAGCAAGGCCTTTAGAAGTGATGGGCAGAAACTTGTGATAATTGTGCTTGAACTCTTGGCCAAATTGTACACATTCATGAAATTCATTTCTACTATGCTGATGATGCACGGTTGAAGTGCCTTTGAATATGGAGTTCATGTCTGTCCCCAAAGCTAAAAACAAGTCATATGGTTCAAAGCCTTCCACTATTGTTCCCCCCTCCTCTGGAATACATTTCCTGTAGATGTCAGTTTGTCCCTGTTGAGGCCTTTAAATCCAAACTTAAAATGTGTCCTATTAAGTGCTTATTCTTTGATTACCTCAGGCCCTCTAACTGCTACCATTATATTTCCAGTGGGTTGGTGTATGCATCAGGGCATCTATTAAGCCTATAACTAACAGTTTTAAATTTCTGTCCTGCTGACAAGATTACTTTTAACTATCTTAAAAAAGCCACTGCATCTCTCTAACCCTGTTTGTTTGGGTCCGACAAGCACAGCCGTGCACCCTTAAATGCATTGAACAGACAGTGACAGCTAACTAGCTAATGTTCAAATCTGTAATGAGTTCTACACCTGTATCACAAGATTACAGCCTGTGACAGACACTGTAGTTACTGTAGTTACCAGTTGCTATATACACCTCTATAGACTGAGGCAACCAGTGGTCCATGACCCACTACTCACCCGCATCAATAGAGTGTACACATGTCTGTGTGTGTGTGTGTGTGTGTGTGTGTGTGTGTGTGTGTGTGTGTGTGTGTGTGTGTGTGTGTGTGTGTGTGTGTGTGAGAGAGAGAGAGTGTGTTTTGTCATGTGTGTTAAACAGTTTGTGACAGTAATTTAACTTGAATGTTTTGGTGTCTGTCTTCTACGTATGAAAGGAAAGGAAACATTTTTGAGTGCTCATGCGCTTCAGTGTACTTTGTGTGTGTGTGTGTGTGTGTGTGTGTGTGGCAGCACATGAGCACATATTTATGAGCATATCACTTTCCTGTGTCATGCTAAATTACCCCCCCTGCACTAGTAATCCCATTAGGCTAGCTCAACAGGCTAATAGGGGGAAGTAATGGGCCCAGCTATATGTATCTAGGGGAACACTAATAAGCCGTGACACCACTCCCACTGTTAATTACCCCAAACTAGCCTAAACAAAGGAATCAACCCAGTTGGAGAAGACACACATTCACTCCATCCAGCAGCACGCACAACCGCAGACACACACGTTGACACGGCTTCTCAACATACAGCGCTTGCAAACAGAGATTCATCCCATGGTTACATTTTGATCAGGTCTTTTTGATAACAAGGATTGTATAGTGATAGTGATGAGGAACTAAAGTGTAAGTTTGTGCACGTGTGTTTGTTTGAGTGTGTAATTAGTTGGTGGCCTCATGGAAGTATGTGTAATCATCTCCCATCATCACTTTCATCATCGAAGTCGTTGACTCTTTAACCCCTCTACATGTATCTGTATGGATGGATAAGGAAAGCAGAGCTGTGTGTGTGTGTGTGTGTGTGTGTGTGTGTGTGCGTGCGTGCAAGGGTGCAAAGCTTAATTAGCTTGCAATTGGTATTCACGCGTGGTGACTGCAGGGAATGAGTTAATTGCAGTCCAATTCAAACGTTGACACACTTTCAAAGTTTTTTCCCCTCTCCCTGTCTCCCTGACAGAAACCAATGAGGGGCTACAGATCACATTTATTAGATGAGAGCAAGTGAGAGAGAAAATGGGAGAGAGACAGGGATGGAGATGGGTAGAAAAAGAGAGGAAGACAGAGAGATAGAGGCAGATCAGAGAAAAAAGAGAAAAAGACAGGTGAAGGTGAGGAAGTTAAGTAAAGTGAGGAGAATTAAATAATCAAGTAAGAGACGAAAACAAATAGCGGATGTAGAAGAAAAAGATACATGAATTGGTAAAACGAAATAGTTTAAATGGCAACTTTTTTGTGTATGTGTATTGATTTACCTGTGGATCAAACAAAAAGTAAGGGATTCCGTTTTTGATCTGAACAGCGAGGAACTCTTCCTGATTTCCTGGAGAGAAGGCGCAGAGCAGCAGGCCATCTGGGGAACGAGTCTTAAAACTCAACTCGACACCTGATACAAGTGTAGAGTAGAAGCAGAGTAGGAGACAGAGTTAAAGATTTAATCTTAATAATTTGTCTTCAGTTATTAATTTAACAAGAGCTAAACAAGACATGCAATATATGTCAAATGTTAACATATTCTTGTAAAAACAATTAATTCAAAAATCTGAAGAAGCGGGGAACCATTCAATACATCCCTTTTTAAGACTTGAAACAGCACTTGAACCTTTTAAACTCTGCTGGAGCCACTGGGGAGTTTAGCTTTACATCTGTAGTGTTCCAGTGTTAAATCTGAACATTCAGATAACAGACGAAGCCCATTGTTATCATCTAATCTAAGAAAGACGGTCTTTAATTTTTCTGACCACTTTAAATATCATAGGGAAGGCCTCTTCTGGCTTCCTCTTTCTGACACTTTAACACTTTAATTTGCTCAAATCCGTAAGATGAGTAGGGTAAACCCCTAAAAAATACCACCTGCACAATACTCCAGAACAGGGGCCAGAATAACATAGCATAACCCTCAAATAAGGCCTATTGTGTTCATGCTATACTCTCTATGTCTGTTTACAAGTAGAAAAAGAAAGAGAAGGAATGTGTACATGTATTTTACTGTGTCTCGATCATGTTTACCATTTTCATAAATGCACCAAAGTTCTAAGATCGTTTCTTTTTCAGTGTGAGCTAACCATCTAGGATAATCTTGCCACTAAGACACTTCAGGCAAAACACGAATTTCAGAAGACTTGCCTGAGCAGACAGACGTATTCCTCAGATAAAAGCTCTCATCTGTAATCTCCTGCTTTTATCTCCTAAAGCCACAATATTACATTTTAAATCATAGGAACGAAAAAAACCCCAACATTCTTTAAGCCCATTAAAGTTTCCTTCTTTATCAACATACTATTAGTAATTGATTTAGGAGAAACATTACAGGCTTCCAGCACATTTCCCAAAGTTGTAACACTTTCTCGATGAAGTTTTGCAGGCAACTTATAGAAGATTTGCTAAATAAACGACAAGAGACCATTAAAATGGTTAAAATCTATATTTCAACATAACCCAGTTCTCCTCTATCTCTGTGATTAAGCCCAATTAATCCTGAGCAGTAAAGTAACTGACCAAACGGTGGCATCTACTGCGTCAGTCCAACACAGCTGTCCTGTGACTTTTTAATAGTAGGGTGCCTCATTTGCTTATGCATACTGTGAATCAAAGCTTCAGCAATGTGGGAAACTTGTGGGTTCTTAGACCAGCAGGACCTCTAACACACATACTCTCTTTCTCTCTCTCTCTCACACACACACACACACGGCGTTAAGCACAGAATTCATCCAGCGTGCTGTCTTGTCATGTTACTATGGATCAGAGATTGGATCTTAATCCACTACTAGATCCACACAGCGACACAGAGGATGTGATTTTATGTGTGTGTCTGTACGTGTGCGTTTCCTCAGCTCTGTCTGTCTCTGAAGGGAACAGAAGTGTGGGAAGATCTGAGGCGTTGAATGGAGGCAGTCCAGGGTTCATTTGAAGCCGGTGTTGGCAAAATAATTAGTGTGTGAATTCACTTAACATAGAGAGAAGTCAAACAGTTACATGGCGAGCTCAAGATGAATACAGATTTCAAAGCACCCGGTTTTCACACCATTTTGAATGAGAAATAGTTTTTCTGTGTTGTTACCTTGGATCTGTTAGATTCTGGATATATTGCTATGCTAATTGTTGACATATAGCAACTAACTTGCACTTGTCAATTCAAGTCTTATTTATATAGCCTATAATCTTTAATCTATCAGATATCTTCCATAAAAGAAGATTTGATTTGTCTAGCCAACCCTTTCTGATATAAAGCCTGTAAGTCTACAAGCAGCATCACGGCAGGTAGATGGGTTAGAGGTGTGTATTTGAGTGACTGATCCTATAACAGCATTGATGCCAATAGAATGTATTCACATTGTGCATTTCAGCCAACATTACAACGGGAGGTGGGAAGGGGAAATGTTTGCTGTGCTCCTCCTCCTCTCCTATGTTTAACTCATTGTTCCAGACAGCATTATATCCATTGGGAAATAACAGCATAGGTGTGTATAGACATGGACATTCAAGCTAGAGGCCTCCCCAGAGGAGTGCAAGAAAGTTATAGGGGACTGTGGTGAGAGAGAAGATACAGCACCAAGTAAATCTGAGCCAAAAATTATGCTCCTTCCAAGTCATAACTCAAATATCAACACATTTACGTGAAACACACTGATATCATTCAGTGTGACGTATGCTTGCCCTGGTTATCTCTACCTCCGATCGTAAATTACCAACTGTTCAGACATCATAACAATTTTTTTACTTCTTTATTTTCACACAAATGTCTAATTTTACCCTGAGCTGATACAAAAAGAGAGAAAGCAGAAGGACTCAAGAAATCCTTCTCAAAAACAGTGGGACATCAGGACCTAAATCACAAGAGGACTAGGAGACAACTAGAAAAACAGTGGGTAATACAGCAGCTGTAATTATTACTGGGGTCAGGGAGGAAAATTAGCCTTATACTGTATTTGCGCCAGATGGGATTACAATTACTGATCAGTAGAGGTGATGTTTAAATCACCCTACCTCTAAATAAATCCAGTCTGAATGGGGCTTTGACTGGATCTTTTACTAACATCATATTATATTAATATTATCACACGTTTAGCATTTCCATTTAGTCCAGGATACAAGTGATTTAGAAGACGAAGTGCGTATACTATATACATGTGACAGAATGACAGGAAAGAATTGTGGGGTGAGAAGCACCTTGGATATAAACTAATGTAAAATTGTCCCATTTTGACAGTGCACATATGAACTGAATATCAATAGTGCACAAAATCAATAGTTTTACCTCGGTAAACGATTTGTAACAAGTCTAAATGTAAATAAATGCACAATGACTGTGTTACAAGTACACAGCTGAGACAAAGATGTTCTTTACATTGGACTTGCATTCTGTACATCAGGCAGGCATCTGTCATTTACATTCATGACCTTGTCACAAGAGAGATGAGTGAAGTCATGACAGATACGTGACATTACATTATCCCCCTTTAACCTCTCTCTGTGGCACTCTCTCCTGATCTCTCATACCTTCCTTCTTTCTTCCATTCGCTTTTAACCTTCCTCTTCTCTTTCTTGACCTTTTCATTCTCCCTCTCTCCACCCATTGTCTCATCTGAATGTGTTTTCTATCCTTGGATCTTTATTTTTTTTTCTTTACCCCTTTCACTCTCAACTCTGCTCCTTCACATGTCTTTTTTTAACATTTTAACACTGTAAACAGTTATTGATTGTTACTTGTGACTGTAGATACATGATAGCAGATTTTTAACCTCACCTTTGGGATATGAGATATTAGATTTTAACTCATATAGTAGTTCATGTTAAATTTTGTTGTGTTTGAAATTCTTAGACTATTGTGAATTTAGCCTTCATATTGTTGATGTTTAAATCTAACTGGAGCCTAACCAATACTGGATTATTGTGGACGATGCAAATACCAATATTAGGGAGTGAAAAAGTTCCAGTATCGAAATGTATCGAACAATATTCTTATATTCAAAGAATATATACATACATGCTCTTTTTATTTTCAAGAATAAACTTTATTGGTACACTGAAACAGTAAACTAATTATTCAATCATTATAAGTTACCCCAATCATATTTTATTGCATTACGTGCTGTAAAAATATGGTTTCATATAAGCACTGATCAGATAACATATGCGCTGATTCCCATGTGTCTATGATTATATTGTCCAAACTGATCTATCGGACAGGCTCTAATTGTAACAGCAAAATAATTCAGCGTTTTCTATGGTGGACCTGGACATGAGGGATACTGTACATATTTCATCAAACACACATACTATTCCTGCACATATGAAACAGGCTGATGGGACCTTAACACACAGTCATAGGATCTGACAGTGGAAAACCAGCATCGCTATTATTCCTGCCTTATCAGCACAGACATTTATGTAGACTTTATACGCTACAAAACAGCTGTGTGCAATGGTCAGGTACATTAAATGGTGCATTATATCTTCATATAAAAGAATGTTGGGCAATATCCAGAATTTTGCTGTAACGCATTGTGCTCTTCTCCGCTGTCTTATGATGAATCCAGCACTCCAAATGCAAGTTTATTCTTTGGATATATTATTCAGAGGTCCAATTCAGTATTCCCAAACAGTTTTAATGATGTTAAGGAAGGTTAAAATACTTCTGACCTTATTTTAAATAGGTAAAGGTGACTACCAAAGTATCTTTATATAAACATGTTGCTCTTTGAACGAACTGAGCATTTTGTGTACACGATGTTATAATAAGTTTGAAAAGAGTTACATTTAACAACTTTGACAACTTTTTTGGATACAATATGCAGCATGTTTGTGTGAGTCTGTTGCAGCAGGGAGGGAAAGACTGTCAACACATGCTCAGCTAAAGTGTTCGGTCCAAATGTACAGTATCTGAGTGATACCGCTCGTGCTCAGCATTACTTCCTTCAGATTCCCCCACAGGACTTGTGCTACTTCACACTGACAACCACTTTGGAGCCATCAACAGACAAACCTGAGCATACATCATGACAGGTGTCTCTGTTACACATACAGAGTACATGCGAGCACACACGCACATGCTCACACAAACACAAGACACCAGTAAGCACCTCAGTTTCACAGGAACACACATCAGTATAAACAAACTCTTCCCACAGCAGGCCCCCATTCCTACACACTACAAGCTTAATGTTAAACATTTGATAAATTCATGATTTTAAATGAGTGAAAACATCCAAATCATTTAATTACTTTTAAATTTGATGTACCAAATCAATGATACATTGAAAATGCCACTTAAAGGTCCAGTGTGTAGAATTTTGTGGCAGCGAGTGTTGAGATTGCAGATTGCAACCAACTAAACATCCCTCACATCAACATGGCGGACTCTGAGGACCCACTCCCTGTGAAGCCTCAGTTTAAGGCAACGAAAAAACTATTCTTAATTTCGGGGGATCATACAAGAAAGAAAACAGAATTATGGATATACTCTGTGTCTACCAACATAGCCCACTAAATCCTACACACTGAACCTGTAATTTGTCTCCCTCAAAGTAATTATTTAAATTCTACAAATACTTTCCTATATTACGAAAGTACAAATTACTTGGGCAACTAATTGATGAAGGAAAAATTTAAAATTGCCAACAGTGTTTGCAATACATAGACTTACTTTAGCACCCCCTCCACCCACAGCACTAAGAAAAACATTGTAAACTGTGCATGGCCAGCACCCTATAGGCTAAAAAGAGTCATTCACAAACTTTTGTTTGTTTATTATTGAACTTGTCGATTACACACCGCACCATCACACACCGTACTGTCACAGACCACAGCATCACACACCGTACTGTCACAGACCATACCATCACACACCACGTTGTGCAACCTGCCACTACAACCACAAGTAAATTCACGACTTGTGTCAGCCCAGCTTCTTTTCCGGCCTAAACATGAAGAGTATGAAAAAGCATTACTTTGAGAGACCTTTGTCAATAAAACTAACCTGTGCGGTTGTATTAAAATCTGAAAGTTTTTTTCACGAGTTATCTATTACTTAATGTACTGTAAAGAATAAGTTTTATGATCTACAAGTACATAAAACCAATTATACTCACACCATCAATTTCAGAGTTGTTAAGAGAGAGAATTATGTTGTTTAAATTGAGGCTTTTGTAAATTAAAAATGATAAAGGACTATTTTAACTTGAGTTTATTGTTCATACTGAATGCGCTGCTCTAAATGTGGCTAAGTGAACAAAGACGATTCATGTTATATTCTACAATATGCAATATCAACTAGTCACAATATTCAGCCATTTTAAAGTATAATCTTATTTATTAGGTAGTATTGTTTCATATGTTATTGCATTGTTTCTTCTCTTTCTGTCTCAGTAAACAGTGGAGGTTGTGTGCAATCATCTACACAACATAACCTGAATAACTCCAGTCATGTTAGCTCTGTGCTGGCATTAATCAGAGCCTGGCGTATTAATGAGAGCGCGGCAGCTAGCTAATTACACCCATAGATTCTGCAGCAGCCCATTAAATATACAAATGACAGAATTAAAGAGCCCAGCCTCTTCTGATTAATCTTTAAATGGGGAAAAACTAATGATGTCTGTGCAAACTTTCCCTTCACACATTTCTCCCCCTCTCCTCTCAACGTCAATGCCTGGCAATCAATCATATTAATTAAGGAAAAATAATTTGTATCATTTAACATTTCCCTCTTTCCTGCTCAGTTGCTGCAGCGGTGCAGCAACAGTGTACTGTATTAGATGTGTCTGGAAATTATCCAAGTCTATTTGCTCCTGCATTCATTTTTTTTCAGCTTTTTTTTTTTCTAAACTGTGTTTGTGATGTTTCATCTCTCTTCATTTGCTGTGGGTTGTAGAAATACATCCAGATTAGTGAAAATATGAGCCGGCTGTCATCCTCATTTCAATCAGCCCATTTCCGACTCAAATACTGAACAATTACAAATGAAGAGAGAAAACTGCATAATCTGTTTTGAACCAGTATCCATTTAAATAGATTATTGAAAAATATTGTTTTCCACTCAGAACTGAGATGCACAGAGTCGTTAATTCAGACAAGAACGTGGAGAGCAGGGAGTCATATTGCGGGGCTTCAGATACAGAGGCATTATGGATAAGATGAATGGACCAACATGCATTTATGGAAACAAGCACTTACAGGGTATTCATAATCACAGCATGACTGCATATGGTTATAATCCTGTTTTATCTAAAGTAAGATTCAGTGTAGTAAATATTGACCTCAAGTGCCCTAAATTCATTCAGCATTATGAAGCATCGTTAATCAGAAGTCCGCAGACTTATCATTTATGGAAAGCTCCACTTCTATCACAACAACTGCACATGGAAAGCAACCTATTTAGCCAAAAATAATTTAAGTATAGAGGCCATAAAATGACAGGTGAAAGGGCAACTATCATGTGATTTCACATTTTACATGCTACATCTTAATATTGTGATTTAAAAAAATTGGCCGTGCTCAACAAGGTGCTCTTAATTCACATTTCAGGAGATGAGAAAGCCTGCATGAAGAACCTGAATGAGCAATTTATGGAAACAACATATTATTAAAATTCCTTGAATGGTGCATAATGTTGATGGAGACAAATGATCTGCGTTTTCCATCACTGCTGCCATTGGGGGGAAAAAAAGAAGAGCCTCATATATGAAGTTTTCTCAAGACTCCAAAGAACTCCATTTCCAAGCGATGCTTAGTCAAAATTTTGAGATGTTTTCTGGACTAAATATGTGGTATTACAATGCAGAAAGATTTGACTTATAAAAATGTACAGTTGTCATTGTCTGAGTTACTGGGTTTCCACCAGGCATCAACGATTGACGAGTCTCTCCTCTGTGATCAATTGACTCTCGAGGGGGCATTACACTGCATTACATTCATAATCCAATTTGGCTTTGATTTGTTCGCTGTTCCATGCGCTTCGATGGGAATAATTGTCTGTAGATGATGCTATTAGTATTGATGGTTATAAAAGGGCGATGGTTTGAGGACTGCCGACACATTCATGGTCCAGAATAGATCCGGTCTGAAAGTGACTGTCTGATCCATTACCCTTTATGAAGGAGGAGAGTGGAGGAGATGAGAGGCACCCCTTGATAGCAAAAATCATCATCTATTTGCTGGTAGTAATCGGAGACATCTATTTACCTTTGTGCTGAAGGGGCATGGGTAAGATCAAAAGTCATCGTTTGTTGATGTGGGATAAAAACACAGCACATTGAGAGAGAGAGCAGTGAATAAGAACCAGGAACCATGAGGAGACATAAAACAGCCGTAGGGATTGGTTGTCTTCTGACTAGAAATTGTTCTTTACTGACAACTGGACATCGTTTTACCATTCAGCATCAAAATAGCACAAAGGAAAACATTATATTTAACAATTATACTGTGACCCATATCATTTTATGGAAGTAACCTTGTAGAGGACAAAGAGGAGGTCAGAAACGTGACATCATAATAACAATATCTGATCTGTGATCTAATTATAATCCCAAAAGTTTGTAAAGTATGCATGCTCTACTTGAGCCATACACTGCTTCAAATTTCACAAGACCACACAAGTTATCCTCTGTGGAGATGGAGTCTTGAGCAGAGGTGAACACACAATAACTTATAACATCTCAGTGTTAGTAGTAAATAATACAAGATGTTCTGATAATCGAGTCTCTGCTAAAAAGTAGAGGCACAAAGTAATTAAACTACCAATTAAAATGCTTTACTTAGAATAGTGAATGTCTTTATATTTTGACTGTCCGAATAAATCTATAGATATTGAATGACAAAAAATGTATTTTGTGTAGAAAATGTAAAGAAATTGTTTTTACCTCCCCCCCCCCCCAAAAAATAGAATATATTCTTACTCTAATAACTGATCATTCTAGGTCTGAACTGATTATTTTTTCTCTTTTAGGACAGCTTACCAATATACACTACTTTCATTCTCTCTCAATGACCTTCGAAAATATATTTTTCAATGACCAGTCAGTGAAAGGATGCATTTGTATGCATAAAGAGCTGTTAATTCATTAATTAAGCTGTCTGGTTGTAGTTAAGTTTAAAAAACAAATGAAATGAAGGTCACTCCATTGTTTCAACCTGTTTCTTTTCCTCTTTTTGATTCTCAACTCTCTTTTTTCCTACACTCTGATCTCAAAAGCCACTAAAAGGTCACCTCTCTCTCTCTTCAGTATATAAACACATACTCACATACTGTTTGGGCTGTAAGCTCCTAACATTTCAGTACATAGAGCCCCAATTTGTAAGGAGGCAAACACATTTAGGTATTTTATGCAACAAGATTATGTGACCAACACAGAGAGCTCTGTTGACTCAATTATTGTTGATCACAGTCACATAAGGATTACGGATGGAACTTTGATCTCCAAGTCATGAATTTGTCATCAGTTTTAGAAAACAAGTTGAAACTAGAGAATCAAAATCCATTTTTGCAAGTTAATCATACAGTTTGAACAAGGATTTTAAAAGGTATTTATCTAAGGGCTAAAATTTAAACAAAATGTCCCCACAGAAAGACATAACCAGTGATACAAGGTTTGTGCAGGACAGTGAAGTAATCTCAAGTGGCATCGAAGAGCTTTGCCTGCTCAAATCCCACTGATTAGTATCAGCAGTCATTAATTATGAGCGTCAGACTGGGTGATGTTCTCAGATGAAGCAGAACATGTTTGGCTGTGCAGCTCAACCCTCTAATGATGCTGGTAAACAGAAAGATAATTGTCCTTTAAGATGACTGGGGAAGTCATTCTAAAAGAATGTCACTAGAAGACTGAACAACACGAAAACATACCACCAAACTCAGGCATGTGTGCGTGTACATGCAGTATATAGCAATACAGACACATGTTATTGGTTTTCTGAAACACACACACATATCTGCATGTACCTAGACATACTATCTTACCTGTGAAGTCAGTGTTGACAGGAAGCGAATCATTGGGAAACTGGTAGAAACTGTTTCCAGAGAATCTGGTTCCTCTGACAACAGGCGCTTGTGGGTCAGACAAAGAGACATCTGTCCTCTCCACCTGGAAAAAAAGGGTTAATATGTAACAAAAATATAATATTAATTACTAGAACAGCACTCATTATAGCACATACCTGCACTGAGGACCAATATTGTCCTTTCATACTCAGTCATACTCAGATACCAGCAACCCAAATAGATCTGATTTCTTTCATCAAGATCAAAGCATTATTCTTTATTCAAGACCCACAAACATGAAGAAATCTCACAATGTGAAAATAAAGTACGAAAACGATTCCTGGATTCCAAAAATGAATGGGGTGTATTCTAAGCTGAGACCCATCCTACCATTGAAGTTTTGTTGAAAACCATTAGTAGTTTTTTGTAATCCTGCCAACAATCCAGTCAACAAACAAACAAACAAACAAACAAAGTCTCATCAAGTATCGAGTTAATTATTGACACAAATTGGAATTTTGACCTGATGATGGCACTAGACAAAAAGTTAAAGGATCAACAGAGAAATCACAATTTACAGTCTGTGGGGAGCTATATGTGTATAGCAAACTTCATGACAATCCACCCAACAGTTCTTGAGAACTTTCACTCAAAACCACAACACCATGGTTGCAATAGAAGAGTCAGATGAACGCCAAGGTCAAAAGAATTCATCCTTTGGGGACCATGTGAAGACTTGGGACTTTGACCTGCTGAAACAAACAAAGCAAACCGTCATATGCTGTATGTTAAACTGATATTCTTACAGACCTGATATATTGGATGTGGTCCATTGAGCTGTGCTGGGTGGTCCCAGTCTATCTGAATGGTGGTTTCATTTACTGGATGTAACCGAGGTGGAGACAGTCCTGTTGGAGCTAAAGGGAAAATGAGAGACTAAATGTCACCTCAGTGCAATTAACAACATTCATGCTCCTTTACTTTTAACAACTCTCAACAAACCTCCTCAACATACTGAAAAGCATTTTGATGTTGTGGTTGTAATCATTAATAAAATGATTCTGTGATCTTGATGTTTTTTTTCAGTAGAAACATGTCTTTAGCTCATTTCTCTCATATTCTTCTATATGTCTGGACTGGACAAAAGTCCCATTTCATTTAACAGAGGGTCAATTTAATTTCCTTCTTTCACTTTAGATGTTAAATTAAATGTCCTTTTGAAACATACCCATAGCAACTTGAGCCGCTGCTTCAAAACGTATCATAAATAAATCAACCGGAGACTGGCTGATATGCTGAGAGGAGATATATAAGAATGGAGAGAGAAATAGAGCAAGTGATGGACTGGTGTAGAGATGGGAAAGATGTGTGTGCCTTAAGTGTCATTCCATCGTTGTGCTGCTGTGTGTGTGTGTGTGTGTGTGTGTGTGTGTGCGTGTGTTTCAGTAATGGTCTAAATGGTCTGTGGTAGGAGTAAATTAGCTCTCAGTGACACACATGTGGACCGTCTTTAGTGTGAGTTCTAATAGAGCTCTTAAAAGGGAAGTGGACAGCTTGTCTTAGACGGCTCATCTTGCCACATCAAACCATAAATTACTGCCAATCGATAGCTTACCAGTCTATTGAAATTGAGCTATGGTGACATTTAGAACATTGACTGTGCCACATACACACACACACACACACACACACGAAAATGTAACAATGTGACTGCTTCAAAATTACAGAACACTCTTTAAGATGGGGAGCAGTTGCCTATGACAATCTGTAGAAGGCGTTTATCTTGTGAACAACGAAGCCTTGCAGTATCTGTACATGTTTTGAACACAAGCCAGGTTTTCTGAGAGAAATCCGGTGGCAAAGTGGAGCATGCTCCGCTGGTTTTGAGGGTTGATCAGACTGGACTGACCTCAGTGTACTGATATGTCCCTGGGTGAGGTCTGACTGTGAGATTGAAGGTTATCATAACTGATTCACTCAACCTAGTACAGCTATTGTCACTTATGATGGCATTGGATATCAGTTAACACCCAGGTAGTGTTTGCACAAAGCTTAAACTGGAAGTTTTTTTTTTTTACTACTATAAGGAAACAAAGCATGTCTTCTCTTTCCACATTATTTAAATTAACATTCTACCATGTCGTTGAAGTTGTTGAGAATATTATCACGCATTATAGTGCTCAGATTACATTTTTGTAGTAACTAGTAACTTAACACGTTAGTTTTGCAATTAAAGTAATCCATTATGTAGTCACATTTTCAAATAAGTAATCTGTTATTTTAACAATTTCACTGTATGTCCTTGTTCCTATTGTTGCCACTAAAAGCAAAAAAAGGAAATATCCTATACATTCCTGCTGTATTCTCTCCTACTTCTTAAAGGGCAGTAAATGGCCACCTGTGGATGTGCAGGTGTGTTGTGTCAGTGTGCAACATCAATCATTGTTGATATCAAGGTACAGCTAATGACAAGTCGTGACAACTATTACTTTCAAATGTTTTGGGGTGCATTAATAGATTGATGCAATAAAGGCGTTATTTGCGCTCTGTCTGAAATTGTCAAAACTAGCAATGATACTAGTACCTGAACGAGAAGGTGTCAGGAGAGAAAGACAAATATAGATTTATATAGAATATAGAATAAAGAATACGGAAAAAATGTTACTGCACAGGCTTTCCTCCCAGGTGATCTGCGGGATTCTAATGTCCTGAAATCTTCTGGTGTCATGTATTCATTTTTTGTATCTGTTTGTTAATTCACTGAAATGAACTTGACACTATGACACATTCAGTTTGACGAAAGCCACCTGCCTTATCATCCCTGTGCTCACACACACACACATGCGTACCCACACACACACAGACACACACACACACACACACACACACACACACACACACACACACACACACACACACACACACACACACACACACACACACAAGGTTAACAGTCCACAAGAAAGGTTAATTTTAGCTGCCGACATGGTAATGAAGCAGCTAAATCATGGGCCAGCTCCCAGGAGCAATTGTGCATGTGTGTGTGTTTTCTGTTTTTACAGCGACTGACATGTCTTAACAGGCTCTTAGCGTACAGTTACACCACGTACACAAGCACACCACTTATTGACATGGCGATCCCTTGCCATGCATATTTCTCTCTTCAAGAAGGGCCTCAGGCCAATTATGCGTAAATCAATAAAGTTCCTGTTCTGTTGAGTGGTGTTACAGTGTGAGTGTGTATGTGTGTATGTCTCTCTGTGTGTATGTCTTGTAGAACAAGCCTTTATGGATGTAGGATACATAAAACATCACCATCAGTCGCTGATTAGCCACCCACTTTACGTCGTGATCGATAACTTTGTGGAAAGACACACACGTTGAAACAATTGCAACTGCATCCACACACATGGACAGAGAGCTTTTCGCTTGTGTCGTTATGTCTGTCTCAGTGTGCGCGCTAATGTTCAGTCATGTGCTTTGGTGTAACTCCAGTGGTTTCACAGATGCTGCCTACTCACTTTTAGCAGATGGTAGCTGACTCTAATGGCCCAGCCTTATGTGTGGTAGATTTATCAGTGCATCAGTGCCACGCTCAAGTACACCTTACAAGGAGCACCAGTTAATCTCAGGATCATTTCATTACAGAGTTTTCACAATGTGCAGTTCTGTAAAATACCATCTTACGTTCACGGCCATTTTATTTTAACTATGTACAAATAACTTTTGGACTGATTTTCTGACAAATAATGAAGAAGTATTCAATTTTTCTTCAGATTTTTACTAATCATAGGGGGCCAACAAGGAAACAATTTGTTGCTTGTTTAAGACAAATTAATAGCTTCTCACAGACTGCTGAAAATATTTAGACCTTAAAGGGTTTAGGTTTTGTAAGGGGTTTTAATGGTCTGTAAGGGTGGAAATCCACATATAAGTTCTTTAAAATACTGAGGTATCATTTATAATAATGTTTTCTGACACCTAAACATCTGAATGAAAAAGGCAAGAACAGAAACTACCACTAAAACGAAGATACATTTCTGATAATTGCATAAAAATCCCACATAAAAACTTATATTTATAAAAACTTTAATGTAAGGCAGCTTTTCAGAACTTTCCTTCATCAAAACTGTTTTAACACTCAGCACTCAGCCACCGTGCACCTTCGAATCGCTTACATTAGGCTCTAAAGACTACTCTTATTTCTGTGAAGAATGAAGACGATACTGAACGAGAAAGTGAATGTGGAGCTACAACAGAAGCTCAACACCCAACGGAGTCGCACATGCTATGCAAATTATTTTGAACTTAAAAAAAAAAAAGAAATCTGCCAAACGGCATATGCCATTATCATTTCTTATAGTTGAAACAAGGGACGTCTTTGGTGTTGGATGAAACAAAATGGTGGCAACAGATGTGGCTGTTAAAAATACATTCAAAAAGTCAACTGGGTACAATAAGCCATATTGTATTGTACTGTATTACAGTCAAGAGAAGTCTTTGGAATCACTTGAAATAAACATTGTCTCTGTGTCAACAGATGTAGCCATTAAAAATACATTTAAAAAGTCCAGTGATTACAATATGAAGTATCATTCATCACAATAAACACAAGGAGGGAGTTTTTTGAGATTTGTGAGAAATGAAAATATTCGCTATGTCAACAGATGTAGCTGTTTAGAGTACGTTCAAATGCTCAAATCCCTGAGCAGGTATTTATAGATGAAAGGGTTTTTTTTTTTTTTAACAACCACTCAGAGTGCCTATTGTCTACTTACCTAAAGGGATAAACAAACCAAAACATAAAATGAGCAGCAAGAGTAGAAACCCTGAATGAACAGATGGAAAAGTGTGTTCGAGGGTCAAGTGTTTGTGTGTGTGTGTGTGTGTGTGTGTGTGTGTGTGTGTGTGTGTGTGTGTGTGTGTGTGTGTGTGTGTGTGTGTGTGTGTTCAATATGTAGAATGCAGAGTGATTCATGTTCCTCTGCTGCCATGTGCTATTTTGTGCTCCAGTGAAAAGCAGGTAGAAACAGAAGTGGACTGAGTGAAAAAGTGAGAAAGCAACAGACAGTCAGAGAGTTCCAGATGAAGACGGATGGATTAAAAAAATTCTTTTGTTAGTACGTGTGTGTGTGTGTGTCTGTCATCCTCCACTGATCAATTAGTGCTCATCTCAGTCCCATAGATTTGTGACCGAATTATTAAACGCAGCTAATTCATTCTACTTCCATATTGGTTATAAATCTAAAGGAGAGAGAAGAAAAAGAGAGAGAGCAATTGTGTGTGTGTTTCTGTAACTCTGTGTGTGTTTGATTCATGGCCAGCAGGAAGTGTGTGCTACGCCACATTTTTCTCCTTGTAATTAACAGTAAATTGTTTTTACTGCGGCGCGCCATGAATATCCCCTCTGGTTAACATGACCAGTGCTGTCGCCACTCAAGTGCCCAGTGACTGACTGTGTGCTTTTGGACGAGCATGTGGATTTGTCAGAGGCTCGTGTTGCCGTTGTTATGAAGCCAATACCATGTACTTCGATGATCGATACGACACGTGGTATCTTACTGAACTGCTATCATCTTCATATATGTCATATTGGCACTGTTCTGATACCATGCAGTATGTGTGTCTATGTCTGCATCCACGTGTGTTTTAAAATCTTTTTTGTATTTTTGTTTTTACCTGCTGGTAAGGTCCGTGCTGTGCTCGGCAGACTGGTGATGCAGCCCATCTTTGTGCAGAGAGTAACAGTGAAGTTGTACACATGGTATGGCTTCAGTCCTTTCATTACATAAACAGGCTGTGACAATGGTCCCACCCTATGTAAGACCTGAAAAAGACAGACAAAGAGGTAGTTCAAACTTATTGTGATAATGAAATGTTTTACACATTTAGGGGGAATAAAGCTGCGGAAGTTAAAAGGAGAGAAATGGAAGAAACAACCAGGAGTTATACAAACTGACCTCAGTACTTTATCTTGGAACACTTACATTCTGATAGGGTAGAAGCTGTTCACATGACCTGACAACCCACCCACTCAGGCTTATTTAATAACACTGGGTTACAAAAAAAAAATTTTGTAAGTTGTCTATGTTTTTTCAACTGAATTAGGACCATTTTGCACCACTGAATCCAAAAAAGACACCCATTTTTCTCAATCAGGTCAGGTTTTTATGCTAATTTGATTTTGAAAAATCCGATTTTCTGACTAAATTGATTACATTTTTGTGACATTATCAGTTGATTTTCGTTAATATTTCTCATCCAAAAAAGGTTTTAGGAGAAAAAAAATCGTTTTCTAACAGAACGTATTAATTAATGAACAGTCTCCAATCTTTGGGTTCATACTGTGGCACTCCAAGCTTGTGCAGAAGCTGAGCAATATCTGTACAGTACACCAAGTCCTTCTCTTCAAAGAAAAAATGGAGGAACTCTTGATGTCTGTTGCGGTAAAAGGTGATTCGAGCACTGTCAGAGAGGAGGTTCTTTTCCTTCAATCTGGATGCCAATAGCTCGGCAGAGGACTTTGACAAGCTGAGATCCCGAACTAGATCATTTAGCTCCTTTTGGGAAAAAGGATGTGGAGCATCATCGTTAAGAACCACTTCTTCTTCTTCTTCTTCATCTTCTGGAACACTGGAGGAATCTTCATCACTGATGTCAGGAAGTTCTCCAAAGACAGGTACTGGAATTTCATCACAGTGAGCTACAGGACGACGTGCTGATTCAAGATCAGGATACTTGAGGCTGCTTCGGTTCTTTCTGTTGATCCCAGTCACACCAATAGCGCAGAAGTAGCAGTCAGTGACATGGTTTGTCGGCTCCCTCCAAACCATGGGAATTCCAAACTTCAGACAACTCTTCTTGCCTTTGGTCCACTGACGCAGATACTCGGTGCATAACTTGCATACCATGTGTGGCGCCCAAGCTTTATCCTGGTCACCAGGTTTAATACCAAAATAAGCATGGTAAGCACGCTTTATGAAACTTGTGACTAGATTCCTGTTAGAAACAATGGTGTATTCACCGCAGATGTAGCAGTATACGTCAGGCTTATTTTTGCAAGATCTTCTAGTCGAAGCCATTTCATTCACTTGTAATATTAAAAAAAACAATTAGTCATAAGTTGGCACATGCAAAATCTTCAGAATTTGTTTATTGCAAGAAATATAAAAGAATTTTGGATCATATGACGTGAAAATACCCGTACATGTAAACAAAAACATTAAAAAAAAACAAATATGTAGCTTTGTTCGGAAAGTTGACCTGATTGAGCAAAACCAATGTGATTTTTGGATTCAGCACATCAAAATTATCCTAAATCAGCTAAAAAAACTTAAATTTGGTGTTGACCAGTGTAATTGTGTAAGAAGTCTAACCATCACGTGAAAAGTTTTAATAAAGAAAATCTGGTGGAATTAGTGCTTTGATTTTAGAGTTCTCACATACTACTGCATCAAATAAAGTGCAACTGAAAGTGTCTGATTACATATTTACTAATTTTCCTCTCAGAGAATGAGCAAAACAAACAGCAACAAAAACTATGTATATAAACAATATATGGTGAAGATAAGCTCTAAAGTCTTACAATTATCCTGCTCATTATCTGTAAATGTATGTGTGGGTGCTTCTGTCTTACCTGATTAATCAGCGGAGGAGCGTAGGGATTGCTGGTCTGTTCAGTGAGCATGTTGACCCGATATTCTGTGACCCGACCTCTGGCGACAATCCCTTGACCCTCAGCAGAGCTCCACTCCACTTTCAGACTGGTGGAGGAAAGTGCAGACACCTCTGGAGGAGCCATCAGCTCTGGTACTGGAAAAACATGGCCACACAGATATGCACTTGACATACACATCACACGTCTTATCTATTCATTAATTAACTCATTAATTTTTTTTGGCTTTTCATGGCTTTGTTCAACAGTACATGATGAAGAGTGACAGGAAACAGGGTAACAGGTCAGATTTCGAACCCTGGGTCGCTGCGGTGAGGACACAGCTTCTGTACATGGGGTACACAGTCTACCAACTGAGCTACTGGTGAACCCCTTTTACGAGAAATATTAAAGAAGAAACTCCAATTGTTAAGTTCACCATGATGTATCTCACACCAATGGCACGCTACATGAGGACACTAGAATTTAAGGTGTTCTGTGGAAATTAACAGTGAACCTCTTCAATTCTTACATCACTGCATGTCAACAATCAGTAGTAAAGCTTTGTTTAAATCACATTGACAAACCCATGCATGTCAGCATGCCTTTATATTTTCATACATTTATACATTTCTTATACATTAAAATGAACCTCTTCCAGTGAGTTAATTAAAAACAAAATACAAATTTAGACATTTAAGACACACATTAAAAATCGGGACTTAGTGGATATTATGTGGATTTAATGGATTTAAGTATTCTGTAATTCTACGGTTGTGAGAGCCACTATTACACAACAGATTAGAGAGAGGGATTCTTTTATTCTACTGTTGATGGCATCTAGCTGTGAAATACGCTGTGAAATGTGATTTCTTTGCAGACATAACCACAGTCAGATTCTCTCTAACGCAGCACATGTACGCGCACAAACACTGACACACACTCCACGTTTAAAATGGTGTTATCATATGCTTGTTATCCAGACACATAGCTTAGAGTGATGTTGGAGGCAATCGTTTAGTCCTAATGAGCCATATCATCTATTTGAAATTCAAATACCTTAATGAGTTTCCCCTCCCCCACACGCCATTTTTATTTCCTCCCTCCTTCCACGCTTCCTTTCTCTTCATTCCTTTTGACAAATGCTTGTGTTTTTTATTTAAGACCATTTTTTTTTCTTACGACATGCTTCGGAAAAGTCCTCTGGTGGACAGGTTTTGAGCAAAACATCACTTTAACACATATTGAAGTTTACTCAGATCTTGGATGAACGGTATCTGTTGTTACGTCATTTACATTTTTTTCCACAACTTTAGTTGCCTTCTTCTGCTGGAAGGAATAAAAATAAATCAATTTCAGACATTTATCTGCCATTTCTGACCAATATAAAAACTGCAGATTGATTTACTTTATTCTGATACGTTACCGGATTAATAAAAATTACATGTGAAATTAATTTAACCATAATTTTGATCAATACAAACCTCCCTCCATGGTTCGTGCTGTGGTCCACCCTGACGTGACACTTCCTGCCACATTGATGCTCACAACTCTTATCTGATAGGTGGAGAAGGCCTGCAGATCTGCCACGATGGTGTTATTCTCAGGGATTGGGACTGTGCTTCTATTGGTTAGCTGTGCTTCTGGGGAAATGCTTGGATCCAACCAACCAGAGCTGATGAACACTCTCTTCTCAATTGCAGAACTCGAGAGGTTCTGTGTTTCCACTGGTCCACGTAGAAAGACTTCATACCTTGTGATAACACCTGTGCAGGAAGAAAATGGGTTAAAAAGGGGTAAAAGTATTGTCTACGAGATGAGGAGCAATGTTTAAAACGAAATAACTTCTAACCAAACAGTTATTTCTGTCAGAAAAACACAGCAGCAGTTTCCTTCTTAACTCCAGCTCAACTCTTTTTATTGAATTGGTGCCCCAATGCCACTTCAGCCTGTTCATGATAAAAGAATCAAAGCATCAAGTGTGTATTAGAAACTGTAGCCACGCTTAATACTCATCCCTATAGGCAACAGGATGCAAAATTTTGTACATTTTTTCAATACCATAATGGAAAATCTAACACCACAAATAATGAGAAAACCCTGGCCAGCATTTGGCCCTTTAGTAGAAAACAGGCTGATAATGACTAAGTCCTGGCCAGTCCTGTTTAGCTCTCTAGTGGAAACCAGGCTATTGTCCTAATCTCTCATGCTCTCTTCCACTTGTTAATAGGAAAATGACAGAGCTGGGTTAGAATGAGGACAGAGCAGACAGCAACAAAAATACAATAGGAGACTTACAGACCCGCTATGGAATAGATGAGTGTCAAAATGTTGTTTAAAGTGTAAAATACAAATAAAATAAAATAATATGGAGAGGCTAAACGCGGAACCTTTGTTAGAAGACCATGTGTACCCTCTCTTTACCTCGCTCTCTCTTTATTCTTTTCACCTTCACATTTGCGTCAATGTTGTTCCTTATAAACTGCCTTATTTTTTTCCAAGTGCGTCTCATCCCTTTTTCTCCCCTATAAGATTAATGAAGTGCATATACAGTAGTGCCTCTTTACAATTTTGGTGAATTTACTGAACTACTGACAATCCTCCATTGATAAACGTATCTGCTCGTCTAAAAGTCCAGATAATGTTGTATAATAATCAGAGTGGTAGTGATGATTTTCTGTTTTTATTTCTGAATTTGGAAATGTTTTCTATTGTCTTTGCTGCCATCAGACTTAAAATTGATTTCCAGCAAGCCAGATGCATCATGGGAAAAGAGAACATTGTGTAACTAGAATTACCACCTTGGTGTCGCATGCCTCCACGTAACAGTCAAGTTGACATTCCCTTTTTTATTTCATTTTTTGCAGGACATTATGATGTCACAGTGAATTTGACCTTTGACCACCAAAAATATAATCAGTTCATCCTTGAGTCCAAGTTGACATTTGTGCCAAATATGAACAAGTTCCTCCAAGGTGTTATTGAGATATCACATTCCAAGGAATGGGACGGACGTATAGACGACTCAAGAACATAATACCTCCGGCCATCGTCGGTGCAGAGGCATAAAAATCAAGAAAAGGTAGTGCTGATAAGCAAGGAGAGATAACATAAACAAAAATACAAACACACTACTATGGAGAAAGTCCAAATATGAAAATCTAAATTGAAAAGGTCGAGGCAACATTGGCAACCAGTCAAACAGTGTGCTTGTGCATATTACAATGAACCATGTTTCTAGCTGAGACTGCGTCAGCTGAATGAAATGACAGGGTCCGTCAAGTTATGGAACAACCCCTGCTCAAACAGGTGGAGGTGTTCAGGTCAGGACTGAGATTCAAGTGGAGATCAACATCAACTGCTCATTAAATAATGAACTGATGACAGAAAAAAATAGGACAGGAGAAACAGAGACCCGTATAACAAGGCTTAATATGGCACTGGGAGGGAAACAGATTAACAAGAAGAGAAAATAAACGACAAACATAAACAGAGAGAGAAACCCAGGTTACAGGGCTTTGTATGACACTGAGCCTTAGAGCCATTACAAAGCTCTCTGGATTTACCAAATGCGGTTCCAGTTCAGTGCATACTTCTCCATGTGTGTGTGTGTATGTGTGTCATGGTGTAAGAAAAAGCCTTACACTTCCTCAGTGATACAAGCCTAAAAGCCATGCTATTAGGCAAGGGCTTCATGCTAGTTTAAAAATGTGTGTCGTTAGTGTGTGTATGTGATAACTCTACTGTATTATTTATCCTGACATGTGCATGAATAATTTCTATATTTGTTATGTTATTCAACTGTTTTACATTAATAAAAATAGGAATGCATGTCTTTCTGTATTAAATCCTACATGTTGTGTGAACTGCACATTATGCATGTGTATGTTTGGGGTTCCTACCATTTGGCTGGCTGGGGGGCTCCCAGGAAGCATGCAGTGTATGAGGTCCTGTAACAGTGACTGTGGGTGTGGGCTGGTTTTGTGGGGGGGCAGAGGCCGTCAGAAGAGACAGAGGTGGGGTGGAGGTGCATCCCCCTGAAGAGCACGCCTGTGGACAAAGTGGAGATTCTGTCATAATCATGTTGGAGATTTGCTCTACATTGGGCTAAATACTAAAATCAATGTGTTATATTCCTTTGATAGTTGATTCATATATTTATCTTTTTTATTAGGAATGAGGATTGTGTCACTAAATGTTGGCCCCGGGCGTTGAAAACACTTTCTGTTTTGCCCACCTACCTCTAGTACTGCAGTGTATTGGGTGAATGGCTTCAGACCACTTGCCACAGCCTCTGTAGATAAGCCTGTGTAGTGAATGACGGGCTCTGCTCCACTAGATGACTCCGTGGAGGATAACACAAACCTGTGGGAGATAAAAAATTGTGATAATCAATTCCCCTTTTCTTCATTATACCATCTGTCCCTATCACTCCACCTTGCCAAATGGTTTTATGATGTGTTTCAGTTAAAAACTAGTGCTGGGATGTCACACGGGCCAGGACCCAGGGGACTCATTTATAAAACCGACTATCAGTTTTGGTCTTAAGCAGAAGTTAAGCAGAAAACCTCATGTAAAACCTTTATTCGACGTGGAAATAATCTCATCTCAAAGTCTAGACTTGGCTTAAGCAATTTACCTGCTGGTTATGTAGGAGTGGCAATGTGGCACACAAGCATCCATACCTGTGGTGAACTTTGCAGGGTTTTTTTTATCAATGTACAGCAGTGACACGCTTGTTTGTTCACCCACTATATAGTCCACTGAATAATACGTGTTGCCTGGCTTTGGTCTCCTCTAACATCACTGTGATCCTGTCTTCCAAAAAGAACCTTTATTTGTGCCGACATCACAAGGCGAGGTGCTGTCAGGTTCAGCCCCCCTTAGAAATATATAGATAGAAAAAAACCTACTGCTTAGAAATTGTTTCAAACTTCCCATGTTTTCCTTTCCATGTCTACGTCTATCCTCCATCTCCTCCCACTGTTCATAACCTCAATCTGTACCCAACTCTATTATATCTCTAATTGGTACTCCAAACTCCATTTACATCCACATTTTCCTTTGCCATCAAATGTTCCATATTCAAAAGATTCAATATTTCTATTATTGTATCTTTAGGGAAATTGGCATTGAGACAAATCACATAAATACTTTCCTTCTTCCTCTCAAATCCTTGTCCAGCTTAACTCTTCACCAACTGTTCATAGTGCCGTCATTTGATTCTGCAGAGGCTTCCAGCAAAGAATACATTTTTACATGTCTTTCCCAGTATGTGACGTCTCTTCCTGTGGGTTAAGTTACCATTTTTGTTCTCCTCATGTTTTCATCAACTTGTACTTCCTGTTTTATGTTGATACACAACTCTTGTCTTGTTTCAGGTCCTGCAATCCCACCCTTGTGTGCTTCCCTCCTGTGTGATTACCTGCCCTGCCCTAATGTACTGCACCTGTGACTCGTTGTATCTCTCCCAAATAGTATATAGTCCCAACGTTCCCTCTCTTTCTTTCCAGTTTGTCTTGTTCCTCTGTGACAACATCCTAGCATTCCCTTTGCGTGAGGTTGTGTGAGCCTTAGTGTTTTGACCAGTTTTCTCAGCACCTTTGCCTGTCAATCTTTGTACTTATGCCTCAATAATTTATTTCCAGTGTACCAACCTGGTTTGTCATTTGCAAAATTTTACCACCATGTTTGAGTCTGCATTTTAGACCAAGTCTGTGGTTCAGTGTTGTGATACTATATCCACCAGTCTTTCACTTGGTTGCTGTCTACTGACACTCTCCATATCTCTCTTGTCCTTAAATTATTATGTCATGGTCTTCAACCTAACTGAAGTCTTCCTCACCACAGTTTCCCTACAAAGCCTGTAATCATACTCTGCCTTGTTTGTAAGGATAAATTATCAGTGTTTTGTAATACATTGCATCTCAGAGAGGCTTCAATAGGTCACTCACCAGAGTTGGCCCATGTGCTCTCAAGCTATACTGGTAGGCTATCTTATGTAGAATATACAGGAATCATTACAATGTTTTGGGCAGCTATAGTCAGAGCATCCAACAACTAACATCCATTCTAGGTAGAGCATCTGAAAAAAGACCCACAAGTTAAACCTTCCCCCTCCTTTCCCTCTTAACATACCTTTCCACTGGGCCTGTGTCATTTGGTGGTGTGCTCCAGTTAAAGCTAGCGGTGGTTGGACCTGGTCGTCCCACAAGGTTTAAATGCAGCTGTTCTGCCTCAGGCGGTGCACCTAAAGTTTGGTACGAGGCAGATGCACTCACTGTTGCACCGACCACATTAGCTGTTATGAGCCAGTAAGAGTAGTTGGTGTATGGAAACAAACTGGTGTCTTCAAATGACTCAGGGCCTGAAGAAAAGGGGGAAAAGGAAGGAGTAAGGTAGGAAATGAGTTTGGAAGGGTGGGAGACACAATCAGTTCAAAACAAGGTTTGTTTCATGTGTATCTAAAATGGCAAGAATGAGATTCCACTTTTTTTGATAACCTGTGTGGATCCTGCACTTACTGAACGGATAGTGACGTTGGATGCTATGCACTGGCTCTCCATCCCTGATGAGTGTGTAGTTAAGTCTGTTTGAGTTTGGGGAGTCAGGTGGATGCCAAGAGAGATGAATGGAGGAATAACTGTGGGCAAAACCTACTGGTGCAGGTTGTTGGGAGGGTGCTGCACAGACAGAGAGAAAAACAGTGAATGAGAGAAAAAGTTATGGATTGAGAAGGGCAGACGATATGCTTATTCACATTATTTCCGAGAGTTGGATGAGACTGAAACAACTCTCATCTTTGAACAATAAATATGAAGCTTGTATGGACAGCAATTAGTTAGCTTAGCGCAATGACTATGGAATCAGGAGGAAACAGCTAACCTTTGAATGAATTTATATTTGTACTGTATGTGTGTGTTAGAGTATTAAACACACCTTTACTGCAGCCAAAGTGGTTCTCTGGGTCGAAATGACTCGCTCCAGGTTGACATACATCACACTTGTCTCCAGTTACCAGCAGCTTACACAGACACGCCCCTGAGTCTGGATGACATGAACCATTGACACTGCCCATCGGGTCACACGCACAAGGCTGGCATCTGGTCAAGAAAAAGAAAAGATATTTCATTCAATCATGGCTTCTCTTAGTTGATTGAAAAAAAGACATTAAAACAAAATATATGCAGTTAAGATAAAAATATTTTAAAAATTTTACCTCACTGACACGCATAGTACAACCAACATGTATATATGCTTCCTGTGAGCTTTGTAGGACCACAACACAGCTGGTCATATTGTAAATGTTACTGCCTGGGTGTGGATGGTAGGCCAGAAATAGAGAAAGATAATGCATGAGTGTGCAAATGTTCAACAATAACTGTCTGTGTGTGTATTTGTGTGTCTGAAAGGTGTTGGTTCTTCACCTTAACACTGTGAGGAAGACCCTCACTACCGTCTTTCCCACCTGCTATCACCTTCTAGCTGTGAAACGAACTTCATAAAAACTGCCTTCCCCCTCAGAGTAGTCAAAGTGTGTGCCTGTGTGTGTGCGTGTATGTGTGTCTGACGGTGTATGTGTCTGGGTCACCAGTGTGGTGTTACCCTCACTGGGGCTGGGCAGCGGGTGATCATCCGGCCAGCCACCTCACACCTTACACACAGTCACACACACACATACACAAACGCATGCACGGTCACATGTGCAACACAATCTGCTTGTTGGAAGATGTTGGCTTGCACTCACACACACACACACACACACACACATACACACACGCATGCACACATACTGTACTCACATGCTTTCTCTCTCTCTCACACACCCGCACTGCTACACCTTCTTTATTGCTGTGTGAAAAGCCACAGTCTCTTAACGAGCCGCAAATTTGTCCTGTCAACTGGTGCTCACACACACGCAGACACCAATACTCAAAAACACACAGCTACAAATACACACATACTCACAAATGCCACAGTGACTCGACCTTCACTCCATTCCCAAGGAGAAAGAAAACACCAACATCACACCCATTCTCTCCTTTTTCACCAGCCTCAAAGTACAGTATGTGTGTGAAAGAGAGTCATTTGTGTGTATTTAGTGAGATTCAGCATGCTATGACAAACATGCATTTGCATTACATGTGTCAACTTTAGAAAATAATTTCAAAGATCCAAATAAGGGTTTTAGAGCATTCAAATATAACACATGTAATCCCACATGATAAAATGATGTGCATAAGTGAATGTGTGCATGTGCCAATACATAATCCCTCCACGGAGAATTACGATCATATTTCCCTGTGATGAAGGCGTCGCGGTCAGCATTTCTCTGACCCTGTTGTCCACAGAGACACATGGAGACACAGGACTACATCTTTAGCCGACTGCTCACACATCATTCTGTGTGTGTAAATTAATTTGTGTAAAGCCTATTGATTGAAGGGGGAGGATAAATTACTAGAAGACATTTAGATGAAGAAATCCTTATTATGGAGTGACTCTGGGCACGAGGAGCTTTCGGCTGTAATAATCGACAACTTTATTTGTCGTTTTTCTTGTGGAAAGGCAGAAAATAAGACAGGAAAAAGTGAATAAAGGACAACAGAGAGACAGAGGTACAAACTCGGTATACTGGGACAAACAATAAGTTAAAGCTTGTCATTTACGAGATGTGTGCCTCTGACCATCTTCTCTCATCGCTCTCCTTTTTTTCCCCTTATACTTTAATTATGCCACTATTTTCTTCCCAGTGCTTCCCTTCCTTAATGTCTTTAATAAGGTAAAATCTTTATCACTCTGTTGTTTTCTCTCTCTCCTTCCATCATCCCATCCCTCTCTGCTGTGAGGAGATCTCAGCCACAGCCTGAACACGGGGGAATACAGCTATCAGGCAAGGTCAGCTAACACACACACACACACACACACACACACACACACACACACACACACACACACACACACACACACACACACACACACACACACACACACACACACAGAGGACCTCTGGTTAAACAGTTTGTGGATCATCTATCTGGTATGATACCCTGTTGAGAGGAACTTGGTGTGTGTCGGTACCAGCATTGCACAGTTTGTATCTCGTACAGCTACATTTGTGTATGTGTGCTCTTTAAGTTGTGTGTCGCTGTGTATGCGTGTGTGAGAGAGATAGCCTGCAGGTAGAGACATGAGCAGTAAAGGTCAAAGCAGCTCTTAACTCATGTAAGTCATATGTCTGCCAACCAATCTGTAAACTGTCTTTACAGAGACCACACCTGCTGGTGTGTGTGCTCAAAGGTGTAACTGCACATATGTGAGTGTGTGTGTGTGTGGTTCAATAAACAAGGTAAAAGCTGTACACCCAACAGATATGGTGTTCATCTGTGCGTGTGTGACTGAATTTGTGTTTTACCTGCCCAGGCCGGGGTTGAATCCAAAGAACATCTCACGACACTGGTCACAGCGCCGCCCTCCCACTGAAGGATGGGCACACACACACTGTCCGGTCCGGCTCTCACAACTGCGCTGAGAAGATCCCATGGGATGGCAGTCACACTCCGCACACACACTCTGATCTGGAGAGAGGTAAAAGCCTGGACAGAGACAAACATGAAATAAGGCAGAGTCATGAATCTGATAGCTTGTCACAAATGTCATATGCAGCTGCATCCAAAATTATTCAGTGACAAGTTTATGGTACTTTTAGTACATTGTAATGTTTTCCATCAATAATTCTTCAGTGAATATAACTATTTCAGTGACACTTTCTATGGTTTCTAAGAAGCCCATGTCTATAATGCATATATATGCATATTATACTGATACTGCATTATAAGGCACCTATAGTACTGTATGATCGTAGTTATAGGCACTAATGAATATTTATAATACTATCGGTACCTAATTTGGCATTATAAGTATGTTCATAATGCGTCATAATGCATTAAGAACATGGGCATCATAGAAAGTGGTTCCATTGTGAATTTAATGAGGGGCTGATAGTACTTTGTTGTAAGAACCACAGACAATCATCATACATGTACATGCATACATATTCTGAGTAGTGTCTAATGTTCTTTCTGTTTTGACAGCATCAGATTAAACGGTTCTACAACGCTCTATATAACATTCCTTAGTGAACAAGTCCAGCAGCCTGGTACAATTTTGAGACAACAGCATTATGTTTCCCTAATAAGCATTAGGGAATGTTGTTTGCCATTTATTTGTAATAAAATTTAACACAAAGCCAATAAGTGTGTGTGAGGTTACATTAAGCACTCCAGGTTCTAAAGTATAAATCAATTCGGTTTATTTTTCTCAAGGCTAATAGCAGCTAATAAACAAATTGGATATTCTATTTAGCCACTTCGACAGCGAATTCTCAGTGGCATTTATACCCTGTCATGAGGTGGCGGCTAAGGAAATGATTTGTATAATTTGTAGGAATGGAGCTTGGCAAATGTGACAAATTAATGGAATAACAGAAATATATTCCGACACGTTTTTATTTGATTCTGTGGGTATTGTTGAGACAAAGACTATTATCCTGTGTCCTCTGTTACTCTTTCTAACATCCTTCCATCAATACGTCCATTCACAACTTGTGTTACAGTAACCCTGACGATGCTGTTGGTTCTTCTCCATTACAGACACAATACAACATCTGTTACCTCTTGTCCCATAAGGCTAACCACACACAAACACACACGCACACACATACAAACAATGTCACGAGGTAAAGCACACACAAAATACAGAGTGAGATGAGTGAGAAGAAGCAATCTTTCCCCTCTATGGCGCTGTTGTTCAGACCTGGCAACAACAGGACAATCACTGAGTGGAGATCTGGCAGAGGACATATGCCAATACACACACACTCACACACACAAAGGAACAAATTACCTAACCACTTTCCTCTTCCATTAACCATTCTCTACCATTTTTGGGAAGTAATCTCTCAACTTTATGTTTTTATCCAATCACTCTTTAACTTTCTCGGACTCTATTCATCATCTATCCCGCGTTAATCCAAACACACTCACCAGGTCGGCAGCCGCTGCAATCCTGTCCATAGCGTGTGGGGAGACAAACACACTGCCCTGTGGCGCTGTCACACACTGACCCCGTCACCGTCCCTCTGGGGTCACAGGTACACTGTACACAGCCGTGGGACAACCCCACTGATGGGACACAACACAACATTAGAGAGCAGACAAGATTTAAGATCTAAGACCTTATGATATAACAATGGGAAACGTGTGTCTTTGTGTCCACTTTACATCCCAATTACAGCAACTATGCTGTCTCTCAACTGATTCTCTGTTCTCTTACTCTGGAGATGTACACTCCTGTTGTAGTAGTTGTGGGCACAGTTGGTGCAGCGAGCGCCCTCCACCCCCTCTCGGCATGGGCATTGTCCGGTCCACATATCACATACAGCCCCTGGCACAGTGCCGCGGATGTCACACGCACACGGCAGACAGCCTAGGGAGTTGCGCTGCTCAAGGGTGTGGAAACCATGACGACAAGAGTCACAGAGAAGGCCTTCCACATGTTCCTAGAAGAAAAGAGGACAGAAAAAGGGATGTATAGTGTACAAAAGATGGGGGGATGTGAAAAAGACCACTGGTCACCCACTGGTTTGTAAAATAGCAAGTCTCCAGTTTGGCATTATGGCTGTTGTCATCTTGGTATATTTGGAAGAGAATGTGGTACTTCAAGGTTACCCCACCTTAAAGCACACCCTGCTTTATCAACCATTTTACTCTAAATTGGAAGATAATTTACAAAACAAACATCAGGCTGCATTGAGGAAATCTTGAAACTAGAAATTAAGACTTCATGAAACCAATGGAGTCCGCCCCTGCCGGCCTTAAAAAGGATGTAGGTCTATTGCACTTTTACATTGGCTTCACTTTTCAGACCGGAAACCTGCCGTCCACATTTTATACAGTCAATGGTTTGATAGAATGTAAATTTTATTCACTTACAAACTGCCGGGGGGGAGTCTGTCTCTGTTTTCTCCAATATGAGAAGGTTTGCTCATTTTTTAACACAGCCATCATAGCAAAGTTGTGCTTAGTTGACATTATAGTGATAAATAATGGTAAAAATATAAAAAAAAGTATACTTGTTAACTTGCCTTACAAACACACTGTCCTGTGTGAGGATCACAGTCTGTCCCGCGTACTGTCCCTTCTTGTGAGCAGTTGCAGGGGGCACAGGATCCCTCCAGTCTCAAACCATAGGACCCCCTGCCACAGAAGTCACAGCGCCGTCCACCCACCCCGGGTTTACACTCACACTGCCCCCCCTCAGGCTCACAAAACGGGCTGAGGGAACCCAGGGGGTCACAGTCGCATGGGACGCAGCCATCTGGGTGGGACAGGTTCCAATAACCAAACTCACAGCGGTCACAAGAAAGACCTGGAAAGAAAAAAATGTTTTTTTAATTTTAAATTTTGGTGAGCTGGGTTGCTCACCAACGAGCCTTTCTCTGTTTATAGGCTTGCGTGTGTGTAAATGTGCATGTGTTAGTGAGAGGGAGCGAAAAAAAAACCGGTAGGTGAGTGTATAAAACTGCCATCATTAGGGCCAGGCCCTCTACATATGATGGATCACTCACCTAAGGCCAAACACTTAATTTCACTGAGCGGGAAAATAAATAAATTAAGCAAGTACAAGAGAAGAATGGAGGGAAAGAAAAAGAGGAGATGGAAGGATGTAAAGATGGATGGAGGAGTATAAATATAATACTGAATTAACCATGCGATGTAAAAAGAAAAGGTGAGTTTTGTGTTCGTGCCCAAATTATCTTTTTAGATATATTCCTTTTATTATTTGCAAAACCATCTTATTGAAAATATTATTAGCTCTCCAATAAAAATATATATAAGAAAGTATTATTAGTTCACATAAGAATGAGAACATGCATGCAAATGTGAGCCTTTTTAAAAAAACACAGAAAGGAAGAAAATAAAAACATAAAATACAGAACCCAAACCCACCAACACATCCCACCCTGTCTCCTTAAGAGTTAAAGGTACACATAGAAATAGCAGAAAAAGTAACAAAACAGCTGTTAGTCTGGCAAGTCTGTAAAATATAATAAAGTAGGTTGCAATTTTGTGAAAAAACATAATAGTGCATCCTGTCATTGTTTGCTAAATTCTCTCTAAAGTTTAGGAAAAAACTGCATCTTTGACCCAGAATTATTCTTTATTAACAAGTTTCAAAACATGTTGTGTTGTTAAACATTAAGATACTATTATTATTATTATGGAGATTAATGTGAACATTTAAGGCCTCCCATACTCTTAATATTAACATCTCTTTAGATTTCCCTTGTCTAAGGAGATATGCAGTAAAGCAAGTGAAATGAACCAATTAACAGCTCCAGTTCAGTCATTGCTCTTCATGCATTCACGCATTCAAAAAATTTAGCATTTACATCTGTCAGCTCAGCATTTTATCTTGAAATTGTGGCAAATTATGTCTTGAATCAGTTTTGGCTCTTCGTTATAATGACTACATAATAGCAAACACCCAAACTGATCAGACTGTTGGAGGTTTTATGGCTTCAGCAGCAGTGCTAGGCTATAAGGCTAGTTAACTATGATATGCAGTGTGAGCAAGCGGGGCTTATTTGAATATGCCATACGTATTCCATGACAGGCAATCTGTCCCTAAATGGATGCCTGGGGGCAACGCAGTCACCACGGCCGTTTATGAGGGAGTGTGTGTTCGTACGTGGGTGGGTGTGAATGAGTGTGTGCGCAACATACATTCATGAGAGCAAACCTGTACATCTGTGTTAGTGCACATGACCAAGTGTGTGTGTGTGTGTGTGTGTGTGTGAGAGTGTGTGTTCCACTCAGTGTACACTTGGCATTTCCCCTGGTCTGCCCACTTTAATGATTTTATAGATATGAATGTATTTCTCTCCGTAGATCATATTTCATAATAGTGCAGTGAAGATATGTGTGTTCGTGTGTGTGTGTGTGTGTGTTAAGGTGTACATGCATGTCTGCTGTGGTAATAAATACACAGGCTGACAGAATGATGCTTACAACCCTAACAATGCTGTGATATATTGTAGCTGGCGTGAATTTTTCCCTTCTAAAACTTTATAATTTATAAAGAACCTCACATACATTATGAAAGGAGTGGAGGGCAAAGTAATTATATGTTCTATTTACATTTTAATCATTTACTAGTTCTAACACTGTAAAAGAAGCAACTGAGCAGATTTTAGAGTAGAGATGAAAAAATGAGGAAAGTCAGAGAATGAAAAAAAGGAAAGAAAACTGCAAACATTAGAGAATAGAAAATGTTAGAAGATATTAGATCAGGACAGGAAGGAGGTGAATTTGTGTTGGGGTGTGCATGTGTGCACGCGTGCATATGTGTGTGCGTGCATTCGGGACATGGCCCAGCCCTTTTATCAGTAGCCAGCTGGTTAACAGGCTCATGCATCACCATTTCAAACACTATTATGTACACACTGCACTCTGGCACCTTGTTATGAGTGTGCGCGCGTGCCCGCATGTGTGTATCCGTGTCTGTGCGCACACATTTCAATTCCGTCCTTCTGAAGCGTGCCTGCCATTGCTCTACTCAAAGTATCAGCTTGGCGGTAATAAATTGCCATAATCAAATCTCATTTCTGAAAAATACCTGTGGGAGCAACCAAACAAACAAGGACAGAAAAAAATGAAAGTGGGTCTTGTAAGACGGAGTGTGAAAAATACAAGGGGCTGCAGCAGTTTGTTTTAATCAACTTGGCATTGAATTAGAGAATTAAATACCAGCTTAGTCCTTGATGGCATGCATGCGCATATACACATCGACACACACACAAACACAGGCACACAGAAATGTGTATACGCACACCAAAAAAACTCTTGGAATCATACTATAGATACAGTGAGGCAAAGACAAAAAGTACATAAGAACACAGTCACATCTCTCTCTCCCTTCTATACATAACCATAAACAGACACTCTTACACACATTTACCAGTTCACATACACATGCCTGCCCTCACACGCACAACCGCAGGCCCTTGATAGCGAGGCTTAGCAATAACCATGATGCGTTGAGTTGAGGAGCGGTGGCCAGTTTTGCATTTCATACGAGTCTGCTCTTCAAAGACACACAGGGGAGAGAGTGAAACCATTTATCACAAAGAGAAGCACAACGGCTGGAAGCACCGCCAGCAGAAAAGCCTGTTTATTTTGGCTGGCAAAACACTTTGGGATATGGATGTGTGTGCATTTATGTCCGTGTGTATGCACGTGTCTGTTTTGGTGTGCGCCCAGTATATCCACTTTTGCCTTTGTGTGCACCCCAATGAGCAGCTGCGCCTATGTATTAATTAAGACGCCATTACTGGACAATTAAACAGAGTAACTGTTCTGATGAAAAGCACAAAATAACAAAGTACTTGGGGACATTTTGTAATAGAAACTATTTTTAGGGAGCAGATATGTTGAGAGTTATGTTGCTGTGGTAAAATGCCAAGTTCTGAAGAGCATATTGATATTGCCTTTAAAGGGAAAGATCCCACAAAACTAACAGTACATATTTTTACTCCTGCATGTAGTGCTATGGTATGAGTTGCCAAGTTTTGGAGATATCTGCTGTAGAGTTATCTGCTTTCTCTCAAATATAATAGAAGTAGATGGCACTCAGCTTGTGGTTCTGAAAAGCACACCAGCAACCTAGTTCCTCAATCAAAAGACTTTGTTGTGAGCAGTTTCATGTAGGAACTATTTTATTTTAAACTACACTGCATCATTAGTCAAATTCAAGCACTGATCCAATGTCTCCTCTGACGCAAGAATGTCTCCAAGAAATGCAAAGCAAAGCACTACAGCACTGGCAATGCACTATCATGTTAGTCATCAGAATAAAAGAAGAAAAACTAGAATCTCAGTTTACCTCTGACATGGGGTTTACACTGGCACTGTCCCGTGTCCTGGTTGCAACTGGGATTTCCTCCTGTTGAGGTGCTGATGATGCCAATGTCACTGCAGTTACAGTGGATGCAGCCGTCAGGATTTGAGGCTTTCAGACCGTACCAACCAGGCAAACAGTCGGCACACTGACGACCTGTTACTGCAACCTTACATTCACACTGACCTCCAACCTAGAGGTGAGAAAAACACAGAAGAAGAGAGAGACAGATGTGCAAATAGAGAAACTGAGTTAAAAACATTTAAATCATCAGAACTGCTCATGAAAAAGTTATTATCTTTGTTTGTGTGTACCTGGGCACACTCCATGCTGCCGTTGACTGTTCCAGCAGTGTGACAGTCGCAAGGCTGACACACCTCATGTGAAGTAGGATCAGATTCCTCCAGCCTGAAAAACCCACTGATACACAGCTCACAGTTCTTACCTAACAGTGAGAGAGACATAAACAGGATGAGACGGACAGAAATAAAGTAAAAGCAAAAGGCAGAGACCTAGCAGAGATCGAGAGAAATGTTCATGCTTGGGAAGTTCAGGTTTATGGCTTCTTTGTCCTTACCACAACTGACATGGTCTAAAATAGTAAGAATTAAGTACATATATTGTATCTGTTTTTGTCAGAACTGTGATACAGAACTTGTGAACAGCTACATTTGTTTATATCTGTTTTGACATAAATATCACACCCACGCACTAACAAAAAAAGCATATAACGATAATTGTCTAGCTCAAGATCTTGAAATGCAAAGAAGAGCCATCTGAAAATGTAAGACATCTGGTCTGTAATTGTTTCAAAGTGCTTTAACATAAAGGTTGATTAAGAAACATCAAAAACATATGTTTATTAAGTTTATGTAGTTCTTATAAAAAGGAAAAAGATCATTAGTAAACTGAACACTGTACCCGATGTGTTGTGTGTGCAGTTGTCACAGACGCCTCCTCCTCCACGATAGTGCTCATCTGGTTGGTCATCAACTCCGACATCGTAATGACAGGAAAGGGCGTGGCCATGACACTGGCAGGACCGACAGTTCATAGGCTGGAGCTGGTCACCTGACCTGAACGGCTTGTCATTATAGAGGGGCGCACAATGCTGGCACTGTAGAAAAACAGTAACATGTACATAAATACAGACATAAATTTTTAAATTACAGTCTAATAGAACACACTTTTTAGATCTGCTGCCTTAATTATTATGTGAATTAATTTAAATGCCATGCTGATATCATTGTTATGTAGACAAATCACTTTTCAAAAAAAGAAACCATAAACAGAGCTCGCAGAAACCTGCAGAATAATCAAAGTATCTGTTTTTCCTAAAAACATAATAATGATTGTGAATGATGTGAATAAATGTGTCAGGTTCAAAATGATAGTTTTGTTTATCTTTGTGTAAGAATTCTAACAGTTGGCTCCAGCTTCTAACAAGATTTGTGAGCCAATTGTATAACACCGTTGGTATCACATGGTATCTTTGTTCTGTCAATGTCAAGAGTCGCTGCCAGTCTGTGGGGAAATCAATGTAAAAATGGCCCAGTATACTGTACTGTACTAACGTTAGCTAGCTAATGTTGGCGATGTCAATGTTATCTAACTAGCTAGCATTAGCAATGTTAACATTGGCTCGCTATTGTTAGCAACAGTAACGTTTCCTAGGTCAGGTTAGCTACATTAGCTAGTGCAACAAACTAGTTGCAAACTAGACCAACCCTATAGGGGCCAGATGACTCGAACAACAGCGGTGTTGTGGTGTGAATGCAATGAAAGAAGGGAGATAGAAGGCCACATTTAGCGTCTGAACGTTATCAGCAACAGTTTATCAGGAACAAGCTCTGGTTTAAGAAAACAATCAAAAGCACTTCACGATATATTGGTTTACAACAAAAAGTATACATTTCAATTAATTAAAGCCATGGAGGTAAAACAAAGACATCCTTTGACAAGTGGCTATGTATGCAATGATTGGTGAAAGCGATGGCATCAAAAAAAAACGTCCAAAAATGTGCATTTCTTGAAAATAATGTTCTATGCATGTATGTAGCATAGAAACATGGTCCCATGATACGTGGGATGCTTGGTTTTATTGAACAAAGACAGAGAATGAGACAGACACAGTGCGAAAGAAAGACACAGAATAAGAGAGAGGGAAATATAAAGAGAGAAAAATCAGCCGGCCGTGTAAATCTAAGTCTAAAGAGAGAGAAGAATAATACACATAACTGAATAGAAAACACAGAGGTATTCTCTACTTTATAATAAAGAGCCAGAACATTTACGCACACACACACACACACACACACACACACACACACACACACACACACACACACACACACACACACACACACACACATACACACAGCATAGGGAAATCAGACTGCTAATGAGGAGTGACTTGCAACAGCCAGGGCTCTCACACAGGCCCACTTTCATGTCAAAATAAACATGCCAAGGTGTGTGTAGGGGGAGGAGGGAGGGAAAAAAGTGATATAAAAAATGCATTTTTCTGTAGCAGAGAGCAGCAGAGACGAGAAGCAGCGAGTACAAGCCCTTTGATTTTGTTCAGCAGTCAGTACAAATTATGGTGGACAAGGGGGGCATCAAATGGCGGGATTAAAAATGTATTAAAAAACACAGGAGTTCCTCCCATGTGTGACACATGCAGACCTGCACTGGGCCCATTATGTATGACACACAGAGGAGGGGGGGGGGCGGAAGGGGGGGAAGAGAGGGGGAAGGGGGAGATGGAAATAGTGGGGGGAAAGGCTCCTATTTTGTGTATGAGAGAAAAGGGAGAGGAGGAAGGGAAAAATGCAGGACTGATGGGAAGAGAAATGAGAAAAAGATTCCCTTTGTGTTTTAAAGATTAAGACTGGAGGGACAGGAAGACAAGTAACAGATAAAGAAAACAATCCACAAGTGTGTGAGCAAGACATGTGGGGCTAAGAAAAAGACAAAGACGGGAAGAGGACAATAAAATAATAATAATGAAATAAAATTAATGTTAAAACGTGACAAAGACAAAAGGCCCCGAGTTTAGATACAACATAGCCCAGGACCAGATGGAAACCAAGAAACTAACATCGACATGACGGTTATCATAATCTTTGCTTTTAGAGGTGCCCTGTTGAGTTTATCATGTTTGTCAGTGTTTCGTTTGTCCATTCTGGGCTACTGTTGAAACATGGAGGTGCAACATGGTGGACTCTGTGAAAGAGGACCTGCTATAAAAGACTCATTCATTGATTTCATACAAATGAAAAAATAAGTATCAACATAATGTCCCATTTTCTGCCAACAGACCGTCCTAAATCCTACACACTGGACCTTTAACATGACATTATCACAGAGTTTTGTTTAGCAGTGGCCAAACATTGATTAAATCAACGAAGACAACTTTGAAAACAGCTGGAAAATATGGACTGTCAGCATGCTTATAAAGATGGTTCAAGAAACAAACACTTCCTCTCTTCAGAACTTACAAGATGCAAAGGGTTTGCGTATCTGTATATATATTCAAGTGCTTGTGTGTGTGTGTGAGTCCAGAGCGCCGCTCCCTGTTGGGTGATTATTAAGAGGATCTAATGAAGCAGCAGGAGATTCTCTGGAGATATAACATATGCACACACAAACACAAGACGAAAAAGAAACAAGCGTGTAAACACACACACGTACAGGAGAGTGTGTCTCGGGACATGTAATTCTACAGGAGTGCAGGGATGTTGGCACGTTCCTGTTTGTTCTATCTGTCTCACGCTCACCTGTCTGTCATGCTGTTTGGCTTCTAAATCTATCTGATGTCACACCTACAGTAACTACCTGCCTCTCTGTTTGTCCGTGCTGCTTCTCCCCTCCTGCCCATCTGTCTTTGTGGTTGCCCGCCTGTCTATCTGCGGCTCCGTGCCCCAAAACGTTTCACATATCAAAGGCACTTTTCTTTCAGCACCTCGAACTGAAAGCTCTCACCACATCTCACTCTTCGTCTCATCCGCTGGGGATGAGCTGAAGAGCGAGATGTAGTAAGTTCTTCCCTCCCGTATCTCTCTCTCTCTTTTCATTCCTCTTTCGTCTCCTCTACCTCTGTGCCTCCTCCATCTTCCCACCCTTACTTCCTCTTCTATCTCCTCTCTTCCTGAAAAACAAATCATTCTGTACATCTCTCCGGGCTTCCTGCCTCTCCCTTTCCTCACTCGCTTCCCCCTGTCTCCACCGTCCCCCAACCGCTTGTTCTCATAGCCACGGAGAGTATGTGAGCAGGAAATATTACCATACCAAATGAAAGGGAGAGGATTTTTTCTTCCGTCTCTTTTCTTTTCATTCAACATTGCGTTACCTTCCCTCTCTCCCAGCCTGCTAATTAGTCGAGGGACCGGTGTTTGGGAGTTAAAAGAAAACTGCACACGTTCATTCTCTTCTTCATACAAAAGGTTTTGATGGCACGCCATCATCCGCACAGAGTACCAGCAGCAAAAAAAGGACAGCACATACTATAGGCTGAGAGTACATGGCTTTAATTCCATTGCTTTTATCTTTGTGCAAATAGCTTGTCCTGTTTAATATCACTTTATAGCCAAGAAGAACATTAGTAATTTAGTTTGTTCTGCTGATGACAACCTCTGTCTGTCTGTCTGTCTGTCTATCTCTTTAAACTCTTGTTGTGACTTTCAGTGCAGAGCATGCTGTCATCTCGTGAAAAATCATGATTGCAGATCATGATGCAACAGATTAAAACAAATGAGATGCTACAGGCTGACATGTTTTCTGAACTCTGTACATGTTCTAGTTTATTCTAAGCCTTCAGTCAGAATTAAATCCAAGATTTGTGTAAAGGACATTATTATTTAGGCAATGAAAGCAGTATGTAGCGCAAGTTATGCCATTACTGGTTTATACAAAATGACAAAGTTGTTAATTTGCCAATAAGGAGCATTTTTCCAAACCTTCTTCACAGCTCGCTGAACATTTCTTTGCTAGTCTGGTTAAATGCATAAATGTGTGTGTCTGAGTGTGTGTGTGGTGGACTGTCTTGGGTAAAGGGTAACATCTTATTTTCACACTGAATGTTTCGACAAAACCTGCTGAGTGAGGAGCTACCACTAATGGATATGTGGACATTCAGATGGCCTGTCACAAGCATCTGTGTGTGTGTGTGTGTGTGTGTGTGTGTGTGTGTGTGTGTGTGTGTGTGTGTGTGTCTGTGTGTGTGTGTGTCTGTGTCTGTGTGTGTGTGTTAATCTGCTGAAGCAACTCATCTTATCCTAAATGCCATGACCAATTTCACGCTTTCACTGGAAAGGTCGTGCCACTGGTGGGTGCGTGTGGGAGCATGTTTGTGTGTACACAGCCGTGTTGTGAGTATCTGAAGTTAACCCGGTTGACCCCAGTGTAGGTGAAAATCTGCTGCTGAAGCAGAGCTGGACAACGCTACTTAACGTCACTAGCCATCAATATCCATCACAGACGCAGATGCAAACACAGAAAAAACATACACACAGCGGCCATTTCAGAATCTATAAACAAACACGCACACAAAAAACCCCTACAAATCAAATACCTGTGCATAATCTTAACCATGGCTGGTTTAAAGGTATTAAATAGCTCAATATTCCAACAGTAATCACTTTTATTCAGTGTTTGGTCAGTAACCCATGTCTCTCCTCCCCCCGCTTGTGCAGTGAAAAAGAAAAGACATTTCCTGGTATCCCTGCTCACTTTGTCCAATCAGGACAGAGAACTCCACAATAGAGGTGGCCCTGTTAGCTCGTGAACACGTTGAGAGCAGAATCCTCCTGTTTGCAGCTATGTCTAACAATTACTGCTCCCTATTCATGTGATGACGTAGAGGGGAGTGAGCCGACTTACTAACTGTAAAATGGACAGTAAGTTGGAAACGGTACAGAAATGGCTTTCGAAGGCCTCCAGTTGGTCCGTAGAATCATTTCATTTCTGCCAGAAGAAAATAATTGGACGTCCTGCCTGCATGTCTCCCAGCTACACACAGCCGAAGTAACTATTCCCTGTAACTTAAAGTGTGCTCTAAGACACACACAAGCTGGCTGCATTATACAGTTGACTTTTTACTGCTATTACACTTATAGCAGACACCATTAAGTCCCCCCAAAAATGCCGTCCAATAACAGAGACATTGTACAGCACAAAAAAGACTGTGTGACGTGATGTACAATACTATGTATGATATAGCTTTCAGACATGACTGAATCCATCAGTTGTGGAGAGATGTACAGAGACAGAGTGACAGAGGAAGAGATCAAGTCTGACACAGAGTGCACATAAGAAAGAATCAAAAGACAGAGTGAGAAAGTGGTGGAGAGAGAGAGAGAAAGAGAGAGAGAGAGAGAGACAGAGAGAGAGAGAGAGTGTGTGTGCCTGTGTATGCATGTGTGTTTAAGTGTGTGTGCGTGAGAGTTTAAGTGTGCGTCTTCCAGGGCCCCCGTTGATCATCTTGACACATGTCTGAGCATTTCTGTCACTTTAATGTCACTGTGGAAATTCTGCAGATTAGTACAACATCCGTCATGGTGCTAGGCCGATCCAAGTCAACAGAACGCATGCAATATTAAACGCTAATATTCCCCACAGCCTTTTATGCTCCAATATTACAGAGACAGAAGAAAGGTCCTGAATATTCACTCAGAGAGATGACATGGGCAGGTTTGGGAGAAAAGTAGGCACACACACACACACGTGATCACACAAAAAAGGACTCTGCATAGGCACATACACAAATTGCACACACTCCAATGTCTGTCACAGGAGCTCTTGTAGATATTAATTTACATAAAATACACACACACAAATACATCCACATTGCTCATTTCCATCTCTCTCACACAAAAGAACTACTTTATGTACGAACGAGAAGAAAAGAAACAGATCGAGGAGAGACGGCTGGAAAAATGGAGGAAAGAGAGGGATGAAACATGAGAGGCAAACAGGGATGAATTAAATACTTAGAAAGCGAGGCAATAAAGAGTGTGGGGGAGTAGAGTGAAATGAAGCGAAAGACAAACAGAGAGAGAAAGAGAGCTGATTAGAGATGCATGCTGAGGGAATGTCATTGTTCTAGTCGATTTGAGACATTATTTAAACTGAGACCCCGGAGAGCAGGAGAGAGAGAGAGACCGTGATCGACAAAGAGAAGTGGATGGAGGTGGGACGGGGACCTTGAGAGAGAGGAAAGAGAAAAGTGGTGTATTAAAAGAGAAAAACAGAGGCTTAAAGAGAGAAAAACAGAGGGAGAGAGATTTGTCTAGATGATGGCATAAACCTCACAATGTTCAATTACTTTGTGTGTGTGTGTGTGTGTGTGTGTGTGTGTGTGTGTGTGTGTGTGTGTGTGTGTGTGTGTATGTAGAAGTGTTCCGTATGATAACTTTTAATTCAGTCTGGAGTTCATGTAAAAGAAAAATATTATATATTAAGATGTGTGTAGGAGGTTGTTTGTTATTTGAGTTTGAGACTAAGCAAGACCAGCAATTCAACAGCTGCCGGTTGACAGCTGTACTTCTCCATTGATGTCCTCTGTAGCCTCTGTCTGAAACACACACTCACACACACGCACACACACACACTAATACACAGACGCGGGTGTATGAATGATACATAAGTAGTGAATAATGCAGGCTGTCCTGTGCTACAGTGAGGTGGAGCAGTCATACTGAACTTTTCACTGCTGACCGACTCGAGGCTTTGTTGGGGTGATGCCTACTATTACCTGGCAGGTTGTATTAGCTTTGTTGAGAGCAAAGGCCTGGTCCTGAGGTGGTGGTTAACATCAAACTAGACCAAAATCAAATCAGAAGCCAACATTCTGCAGCACAGGAGTGTGTGAATACTCGCTGTGGGATCAGACTTTTGGCTTAACTGCAGGTGCCACTGGCAGTGCAAGAGAAGATTTAAGGGGTAACTATCACCAGAGACACACACAATCAACTGTGACAGGAAATGAGATGCATTTAAAATAATCTCGACTATCACAATATTTCAGTCCGACTGTAAACCATCATGCACCCTCTTCTCTCTTATTGTATGATTTTGTTAACATATAAACAAACCACGTTTTCATTGTTAGCATTAAGACAGCTCCGGTGGATCTTTTTTTTTTACCCGCAAATATCAGAAAGTTTAAGAAAAAGAAGACTTTTAGTGACCCACTTTAAATCTAATTGAATATAAGATTAAGATTTGGATCATTCTGCGGCAGACATCTCATATTTTGTAAATCACACAATCCCTGCTCCAACAGGGCTGATGTCAGCTGTCAATTCATTACAACTGTAAGAACATACAGTCAGTGCACAGCCTCAGTTAGCAGCCTGCTTACATTGATAGCTGTCCATTAACCAAAAAGTCAGATTCAATGCAGCGACATCTGGTACTGCTGGTGTCCAAAAGCACTTCATAGATTTTTCAGCAAATGAGAAATAAAACACTAGAATGAAACTAGACAAAAAGGACAAAATTATTTTACAGGGAAGAGAGTCTAATCAGTGTGTGTGCGTGTGTGTGTGTGTGTGTGAGTGTGTAATTTATTAGAGAAGTCCTCTCCATGTCGTTAAGGAGGAAACTGCTTAATTAAGACCATGAGGAGATTCTCCCCAGGGGGACTCCTCTGTGCTATGTGTGTGTGTGTGTGTGTGTGTGTGTGTGTGTGTGTGTGTGTGTGTGTGTGTGTGTGTGTGTGTGTGTGTGTACATAATACGAGTCATCTCATTCTGAATATCTAGATCTAATACTGATATTAGGAACTGGAAATTAAAAAAAACCTTAAAAGCAAACTATATAATACAGCGGAACTGTTGGCATCATGACCCTTCATAAATACACACTGTATAAAACACAAACACAGGATGTGTGAGGTCCACTGCCACACATCCTCCAAATGATGTTAACATTACAAATTGGATGTACAAGATTTTGTAATCACTTGTTTGTTACTCACATTGTTTCCCTCTGTGTGACTCTCAGGCAAACACAGACAGCGGTATGGAGTCACACTGGTATCACAGTGGTCGGCATGGCCATGACACTCACATCTGGCCAGATGACAGAGAGAATGAGAGAAAGATTAACATGGAATGACCTCAAAACTGCCCTGTACAAATTTAATAATTAAATTATTATTTCCTATTACTATGAAAAACATACAGTTTGTATGTAAATTCAACAGCACAAAGGTAAACGCATAACATGACAAAAGCTCTCCCTCCTCCATCCCTGTCCATGAAACAGCAGTGGTGCCGTTAGGAAGTTCCCATTCAACATTTATAAATGCCATCCCGAGAATTATCAGAGCAACATAACAGGTAGCAGACAGCCCTGCCTCTCTCACCCTCCCTCCCTCTCATACAGACACACACACACACACACACATATGCACACGCACACGCACACATACACACACGCACGCACGCACACACACTGCAGGACAGTCATTTAATTATTCTTTCAGATATTCAGCTGCTTTCTCTCTTTCATTCTTGCCTCTGTGTACCCTTTAGCCTCTCGTTCTCTTTATATCATTTTCTCTTTCAAACTGGCTTGATTAATCAAATCTTTACATTTGATTTGAAATAGTGATAATCTTGTGCAGTATTTCTGATTGTAGTGCACTTGACATTACTCTAGTGGTTTGTAGAAGCTGAAATATTGTCAGCTTTTCAGCGCAAGACACAGAGTCAGACTCCTTTTTCCGTTATTAACAAATGAGGGAGAAAAAAGTGAGGCTACCACCAATTTATAAAACTCCAATAATAGTCAAGCTATAAAAACAACTTTTCATATTGAAATGTGTTAATAAATGTTATGAAGATAACATTTCTATACCACAATATCACACAAAAATGTTAGAAAAACGATGCTAAACGTACACAAAGACACATACTCAAGTTATGAGTGTGCTCTCTCGTCCAAACACGCCTATTTACATGCTTTATAAAGAACGAGGAGAGACGAGATGGAGAGATGGAATAAGAATGAAAGAGAGGGGGGAGACGGGGAGGAATAAGGAATGCATAGATGAGATTTCAGCAGCTCGAAGTCTCTGTTTCTCCTACTCCACTGTAACAAGCTACTAATTAAAACAGCTTAGAGGGAGGGGGAGGGGGAGAAAGAGTTAGAGATGATTGCCTCCTGCATAATCCCATAATTACCACAGTCATAAAAAACAGTCACTCTGTCAGTCTAATGAAGAGATGTGTTCACAATTACTCCCAGAAAGCTCTGCCGAAACTCAACAGTCTGTGTCAAAATATTTTTCTAGCTGTCGAACTGTGCTCACACATTTTTTAACAAATCAAGACTGAAAAGATCTTCAACTGTTCCTTTCAACTAATTACACCACTTAAACACAGTTTGACAAGTTACAGGAGTGAATGTTAATGAACAAATTGGGAATTCTGCTTCATGCTGTGTGGTCCTCCAGCTTCCACGAATGAAAATGTTACAGAAATGAGTAAAGGCAAAAAAAGAAAAACCTCACTGATATGCCAGATTATTGCAGAATTTCAGTCAATAAATATTTAACCTGCATTTTAAAGGTCCCATATTATGAAAAACACTTTTTCTCTGGTCTCTACATATATAAAATGGTCCTTCCTGAGCCTGCCAATTCCCAGAATGAGGAAAGCAAACAATTCCTGCATGGTCTCTGCAGCCCACCCACTGGTAAAACAGCGCTCCAACAGGCTGTTCAGATTCAGCTCCTTTCGTTAGGTAACAAAAGGAGAGATTTTCATAGGCCGACCTCCTCTGCACGATGATAGGAGATATCCAAGAGGGGGGAGTTCATCCCCGAGGTGAAGTTCAGTGTGTCCAGCGGCAAGATAGCAGTGTTTCGCAATGGCGTCGCTCAGAGTTAGACACGCAAATTACTCTGTTGTTGGTTGTATAAATCAACAGCAGCGCCTATATTCTGTCCCAGCTACAGAACAACAGAGCAACAGTGGTTGCATTTCATTTTTAATGACAACAAGCCGGCTGCGGTTCGTGTTAGCTTGTATGTGTGTGCTTACCACTTCACATCGGACTGCTTCAGTAACGAGGATCAGGACAAAGCTGGCTTTGCCTCGACACTGACCCTCGTAAAAGGATCAGTCCCACCTATACCGGACCCAGCAACTGCACCCGAGCGACAGGTAACTGTCGCTCGCCACGGTTTGATAGTATTTACAGCCTACCAGTATGGCTAACTAGTTAGCTCTGCTTCGGTCCACTATGCAATGGTGTTTGAAGCGAGTTTAATGTTAATAATATTACGAGGGAGCTTGGTTGTCACAGTAAAAAGTCTGTAAACGTGCAGACTGGAGACAGAGACGATGCAAACAGTGTCCAAGAGTTTGGAGACTGTGTTGGAGACAAACACGGCTTTCGCTACCTGTTAGCCATTAGCTACATGGTAGTAACTGTAACAACACGTAGAACAAACTAACATTATTCAGACACACTAACCATTCTGAAATGTCTTGCTGCAGCTACAGAGTCTGTACTTCTTCAGGAGCCTCTCCTTCTGGATCCGATTCTGGGTCAAACTGGTTTAGTGGAACAAAAGCATCTCGCCATAGCGATACACTCACCGTAAAACACTAGTGCATGCTACCACTAGCGCAAGAGGCATCATCTCCCTGAGAGGGTCCTGTAGCATTCAGGGCTCTCCAAGTAGGCGTTGACAGACGGAGCTCATTAGCATTTAAAGGTGCACGCACAGAAACAGCCTGCTCTCAGTAGAGCTCAGCAGAGCTCAGCAGAGCTCACTTGAGCGACTTTTAGACAGCTGAAATTCAGGATCACGGATGGGTTTGGGGCAACACATTCCAAATACAGTGTTGTTGGACCTCTGACAGCTGTGTGAAATTGATGAAAAACAGTATAATATGGGACCTTTAAGATTTAAAAGCCATATTCAACAACATTTGTGGGAATGGCGATTTAAATTTCCTTAGTGAGTCTAATTTAAAATAAATCATAAAAAGATGAGATATTTTTGGTGTATCTCTTTATAGCTATTAGTAACTCCTCACCTGCCACTGATGGTGATCTCCTTGATAGCGAAGTATCTGTGTCGCTGGTTCACCCCAGCTGCTCTGGTGTGGTACTGTCCACTCAGGTGTATCCTGACCTGTGTGGCATGCACCATCTTCTGCAGGGCAGGATTGTTGTAGAAGTCATTATAGCCTGGTCTCATGTTTGGCTCTGGGGTCAGCAGGCTGAATGTGATGTTACCTCCAGAGAAGGGCACGTCACTGGAACACAGGAAGCATACATATGCATGAAACAGATTCAGCAAGAAAATCTATATTTGGTGATGTTGGAGAATTTTTTTTATTTTTAGGGAAATAGTATTCTCAATTTAATGTCGCTATGGTCATCTTCAGACGTACTGCGAGGTGTACAATAAAGCTAGACTAATAAATTAACCATGATGTTATGTCAGCTGATATTAGCTTATTGGAAATATATTAGTATCAATGAAAACATGTTGGTTGATAAGCAACATGAAAGGATGATACAGAGAAAGGCCAAACTGGGTTTAAACATTTTTGAAAAAGTCACTGACCATTCAGCACTACTCGCTGGCTGGCAAAGTGTGCCATCATATTTCATCATTATGGAAATATGAACATACGAGATAAACAATAGACAAAAGACAGCATACATGGGCCAAACGTTCACAACATTTAGCCTATCAGCCGTCAGCTACCCTTAGAGTAATTGGTGTCAATTTGTTGGTGACTGCAGGTTAGCAAGCACAATGGCTAAGGAATGAGCAAAGAGCTAACATTGGCATTTCAGGATTTGCTTATTTATTTTTTAAATCATATCATCATTGGCTTATTGAACATGCCATATTCCTCATATAATGCAGTCCTACTGGACAGCACTGAAAAGTAGATTTTTCCACCGAAAATGTCCCAATTAGCACATATATTGGTCACAATATATCGGGATACAGGATCTGTATGATAGCTATTTATACAATGTGTTCATGTAAGAACGACTACAAGGAAACTTCTATACAGTTACAGTAGGAGAAGCTTGGAACAACCTGGCTAGATCGTAAAAGATCAGTGTAACTTATTTGAAGCAGTTCAGCCAGAAGCCAAACAATACGAATAAGAACAATTTCAATTTTAGCCAAAGATAAAACTGCATCTGAATTAATTTGCGTTCCAGCTCTCACTCGCATTCTATTGTGCTTTTCGTCTCACAAAAATACCTGTTTCACTTGTTTATCTGTACATGTAGACGTGATGCAAAATGATCACTAACAGCACTCCTGCAGCGGTGCTCTAATTGACTGGCATGAAAACACCTGAAATGACTGAGGCATGCTTAAATTTATCTTGCCAGACACTCCAGCAGGCTCTGAGGAGGCAATGTCTCAGGCGGGATTAAATAAATCTTGTGCGATAAAACACATAAATCTTGCGAGATCAAAGACAATGCTCTTTTTGATATAATTATCAACCACTAATGTCACAAGAGTGTGTTGTTGTGATGCCAAAGCGAGGTTCAACTGCTCTCATGCCAATTTAACTAATACGTATAACTGTGCCAGGAAAGGTTGTATGTGATATAATTTGTCAGTCAAGTGAAAAATAAGCAATGACTACATGATCTGTGATCTACTCATACCTGTTCTATGTGGTGCCAAACAGGGCCTTGATACGACCAGCTATGCCAACATTTAGTGTGTGAGATTGGGTGTGTATGTTAATACTATGTTCCAAGTCCGGTTCTCTATCTAGTGCCAATCGAGAGTCTGTTACCGGTCATGTGCCAAGGCAGCGCTGTTGGTGGTTAGCTTTATAAACCAAGTCACTGTGAGAGTGCCAGGTTGTGTGTTTGTGTGTGTGTTGACTGTGTGGAATGGGTATGTGTCTAATTTCCTTTGATTTCTGTTTACTTGTGTGTGTTAGTACATGCACTATCACACACAACCACTTGCATAAATGTGCATTAATGTGTGTTTGTGTGTGTGTGCTTATATACTTCTTTATTCAGTCTTGCCAGTAATTTTCTGTGTAATCTCCTACTGCCTCAGAGGCCACGGCCACCCAACAGCATACAGCAAGAACATGTGGTTCTGCTCTGGGGAGGATGCCCCGAACAGAACATCAGACTGCCTGAGGAGTTTATTTTCAGATTTTCAACATATAGAGGTATCAAAGCAGTTTTAAATGGGTATCAATCTGTAGCCAGAGACTTATTTATTTTTATCTGACTGATGGCACATTACAATTTTTACAACAGTAGTGAGCATCCTGCGGTTGAAGGAAAAATGAACACAGTAAGTGCGTTAGTAAGGGGTTGGGCCATCACACGCCACCAAAGAAGCCTAAATGCCCATTGTCATTGATTCTACAAGTCTCTGGAGATCAGCTGGAGGATGACACCATTCTTTAAATATATATTACTAACTCAGTGTTTTGATAACGATGGTGGTGTAGAACACTGACTACGTTGGTTAAGAATTTCTGGTTCAAAGGCCATAGCATTTGATTCACATCAATTTTATACTAATCAAACCATTCAGTGATCCCTTGTGCCCTATGGCTGGGGACTTGGCATGCAGAAGAGACCACTTGTCTTGTGTGCAGGATAGGGCTGCACGATTCTGGAAAAAATGTGAATCACGATTTTTTTGCTTAGAATTGAGATCACGATTCTCTGGCACGATTTTTTTCACAAGATGTTTATTGCACTGATGAACTTGAAGAAATAGTAGTATGGCAGAGGCATACTACTATGCCTCTGCCAAAGCAATGTTTTTTTTGTTTTGTTCAAGTTCTATCATTGGATGAGAAATGATTTTTACAAAAGTAAAAAAAAAAAAAAAAATTAGTCTCCAAGATGAGAGAGCATCCTGTAATACCTCGTGTTGTACAGTGTTTATTGGGGCCGTATCTTTGGCTAGGTGATATGTGATAGCTGCTGTGATGGCTTTCTAAAACGGAGGCATAATATTCCTCCTTTTCCAAAAGCCGCCTCTGAGGTAGGCGTAAACATGTGACGTGACGTGAAGCTCGAAGTTGGCCTGTGAACAGTTAACAATGAATTTGTCTTCAAAATAAGAGCTTTACATTGCACCGCATTGGAGTTCGGAACTGGGTTCTTAACGGGGGGCTTTTAATTTGAAAGTAGCGACCGTTCCTAGCTTGTCGCTACAACAACAAGCTAACACAACCATACAGCTAGAGATCCAGGAGACGCTAGCATCTTCCGGGCTCAGCGGCTGTCCAGTTGTTCATCTAGCAGGCGAGGCGGAAATAAGTGTACCCTCCGAGGCGGCAAATCGGCGGATCAAAACAGACCCCCAAGTTGCAGCCCTCTGTCTAAAACGGTGGACCGAGCAACCAAAAGGACGGGGAAATTAGCGGCTTGCTGGCCCGTCTAAAAACGGCTTCTCACTCACTCCTTCCAAACACTCAACTGCAGACGGGCTTCCTCCACTGAATCACGTGTTGTAAAGACGCTTTACCACAGGTTGAGGGAGGAGGCAGCGGCAGTGCTGCGTTTGAGGGCGCTTCACAAAATCCGGGAGGAAATAGGAGCATTTGTTTGTGATTCAGCTCGAGATATATCATGCTTCAGAATCGCTGTGTGTAGAAATGAGATCACGTGTATGTGTGAATCGAGATCGCGATTTTTTAACGATTTTTTGTGCAGCCCTAGTGCAGGACACCAAGGCAGGTAAGGGGCAAATCCAAGAACAAAGGGAGTACAACATAAAACCAAACTAAAAACTAAAATAACACAAACAAATGATGTGCTGGGAACACACGGAGCCAGCCTTGATACAAAAACAGAAACAACTTTCTCAGCTCAAAATGTATATTTGCCACAGAGCATATTCGAAAGTTGATTGCCTAATTGTACGCTGCAGTGCACCTGTGTGGAAGCATCTGCACCTTTTTTTGTTTTTTTAAATACATGTATTGTATAATCATTTCAAATTAGTAATGAGTGCTGTATCAGTGGATAATAGAATGAGAATTTAAAAAAGTTTGGGCTTTTTAAATTATTTTCTGAAATTGTGTAAACTGGAAATGTAAATATGAACAGTATGTCATTTGCTTTAGTTTTTTTCTCTATTTCAGTGTAAAGTCAATAAAAAATCAGCAGGGACGATAATACTGACTATTTTCCACACGTTCACAAATGGTACCTACCGGGGAAGCTGCAGACAGTTGACTGAGTCTGGTCTCAGTAAAGGCCCGTCGTTCTGCATCTCAAACACACTGCAGTTTCTGGCCATGTACTGCCAGTCCAGCCAGGGCTGTTCTGAGGTGGTGTCACTGTTAGGTTCTGTGAGGTCACGCCTCCGTCTTTGGATCAGAACGGACTCAGGCAAGAGGCCGCCAAACTGAACTATAACATAGAATACCTGGAGGGGAAAGGGGTACAGGTTAGCATGACTAGAACAAGATTTGCAATACAGTCTCAGCTACACAATGTAAAATATCCAATAAATAGACAGGAATTAAATTTGACCATGGTGCAGCTTTAAATGTTCGGGTGATGTTGACACTGTGACAGAGATATCTATTCACCTCTATAGTAATTTTCAAGGCCATGGTGAGAGTGGCTTTTGTTTTTCATCACAAATTACACAACAAAAAAAAAAAAACACATGTTCGAATGGTAAAATCAAATTTGGCTTATTAATCAGTACTCGTCTTCAGGTATACATATTCTGATATTTTGAGATGATAATTAAGGTATTTGGTTGAAAACAGATAGCTCTCGCACAACATATATGCACATATTTACACACACACACACACACACACACACACACACACACACACACACACAAATAGGTTCCTATGACACATAAACCATGTGGCTGTCTGTGTGTAGGTGTGGGTATGTGTGTTAAGTGTTATCTGCCCCACTACAGTGTGGGCTGGGACACCGGGTTACACAGCAGGGAGCGCATTAAGCCACCACCACTGCGCAAACCCACACACATGCACACACACACACACCAACACACATACACCCCAACTTCAGAAAGTGTCTTTTATCTGGGGACTTGAGTTGAGCTACCACGTCAGGACAGCTCCCAAAATCCTGCCCACACTCACATACACACTTCAGAGAGAAGAGGGACGAGTCTTTTGACAACCCCAGTGTCGACTACGCCCAAATCCACCAATCTCTCTCTCTCGCTCTCTCTCTCTCCCTCTCTCTCTCCTGTCTGTCTCTCACTGCAGTGCTTAGAAAGAGGATGAAACTACTGTCCAGTGCACACACACAGGTGCAAGCAGACAGATACTAAACAGTGTTTGTATTGTGGCATTTCAACTGTGCACCCAACAAAGACAGAATTTACTATAGTTGATCGTCCACCTCATAGCAGGGAACAATGACTTTGCAAGTACGGAGGCTGATACATGATTTAGTTAATATAATGACCTAAAATGACCCATATTTACTGGCAATCTGACTGGGCCTACACATGTAATCCAACTCTGTCTAAAGGTTTTCATGTATATCTCATGCTGCTAAGTGATTAAATAAAAGGATGGAAAGGGTGTACTGTAATATAGAATAAATATAGAATTATCAATGACTTCAACGCCAAACCATCAAAACAAAGATTCTGCTACTTTACATCGCACACATACTTTAACATGTTGTTTCTTCAATTTCAAATAAGTTGACCAAACAATCAAAGAATCAAAAAAACAAGAAATGTCTTTCATTTAGTCTATAAAATGATATTTTGCTGTTTAATTCAGTAAAAGCTGCAAACCTGCACAAATAGCAACAATAATCCAGCAAGTCGACATGGGTCAAAAAGGGATTGAGCGTGTGTTCATCAACCTGCATAGTTTCACATACAGACCATGTTCTGAATGCTACAGGGTGGTATCTTTACTGATCAACTCTACCAGCTGATCGTACCAGGTAAGGATAATAACAGACTCATCCACAGGGTAAATGTGAGAAGTGCACTGATTTATTAATGAACTGAATCAGCTCTTTCAAGTTCAGTAACCACAGCTCAACCTATTTGCTATTTTTCCCCCAAGGGATAAATAATCTAAATAATCCATCTACCTAAATTTATGGTAAAGCAAAATAATCTTAAAAATGGTCTTCAATCACCATCCATTACCCATCCATGCATCTGTCTGTCTGTCTGTCTGTCATTATTGTGTATTATTGTGATGTATTACTTGATATTGTCCATTAGCCAAATCCACAGTAATAGTGACTCCTTCATCAAGTTCTTGTGGAGTCATGATCCTAGAAAGCCACGTGGTGCCCATATCTTGATCATTGATGTAACTGAGTGGATGGGCATTAAGGTTGAGTCTCAAGACTCTGTCATTTGTGGTGTCCTCCACGCCACTGGGGATGCAGTACCTGTCAACAGTGAAAGTTTTTAGGCATTTTGTATTAAATAAAAACGTACAATGCAAAAATATTAATAGATACAGAAGTAGAAGAGGTTGTGATTCTTTACCTCTCAACTAAAGGGTGTACTCTGGGGTGACTGGGAGGACAGCGACACTCTGACTGGACATGCAGCTCAGGCAGGATCTCCGAGTACACCTCCACTATTTCTCTGTTAAAACAAGAAACAGCAGAAGATATTTAACTTTAACACCGAAGCAAAATATAATCCTGTGCATTTTAACCAGGATGAGGAAGGGACTAGCTTACTATTGTATGGTAACATTGCTTAATGATTTAACAGTTAATTTGACCCAAACTACACTACAGCTGTTTTTTATATCCAAAATCATAAAATAACACATTTAATACAATAATCAATACAAATCAAGTTACGCATAGTTCATGGGGATGAACACAAACAAGCCTTTCGTAACATCTTGAGTTTTGAGATAAACTCTGAAGGCACCTGCTGATGGGCCTTTGACTGAACATTTAGCACAAAGTGGAAAATCAAAGGCATAATTTGAAAACTCAATCTTTCACTTTGTTTTAGCCCAATCTTGATGAGAGGAACTTGTAAGCTCCAAGTCCTCCCTGTTCGCAGTACATCACTGGTAAGCAAAACACTAATTGCCTTGTATTGAATTCTCAGGGAAAATCCTCTGGAAGCAGTATGGATCTTAAGATGCAACGATTAGCCTTCCCCTTCTTTCTTCTAACCATCTTTCCCTTTATCACTCCATACTGCTCGCTCCTCTTCTTCCTTGTTGGTTTAATCCATAAAGCATCTTTACGTGTACTTGTCCTCATTTGTATCCTCTCCTCCTTTTATTAAATCTATCTGTGCCTATCACTTGCCCTCTTTTTTCTATGTCAACCATGGCTCTCCTTCTTCCAAAATTTTCTTTTTTGCAAACAATCATTTCCTGCCGTTATTTTTTGATTCCTCCCCCTCTCTCTTTCTTCATCTTACTCTATCCAACTCACCTGTTGGTCAGAGTGGCAGGATAAAATCTAAAGTCCTGCATCCACCCAATGAACTGATTAGACCCTGGAGAGATGAAAAGAGAGGAGAAAAGAGCATAAAGAAGGCGTTAATGGGTTTGTACTGACGGCAGTGACTGAGAGGATTTCACAGTATTTAGTAGATTATCTTATCAGTTTCTTGATACCAGCTGAGTGAGGCTTGCCCACAGCTGCTTATAACGGCCAAGTTCATGAAATAAAGCCGAACCGGATCAGCTACAGTCAACATTTGCTTCCACTAGAGAGCAGCAAGGCTTATAAAGGACAAAGTCATTAGTTTGGTTTGAGGTCTGACCAAAACAGGTCTGTCCGAGGTAAATGTAACTGTGCTTCTTAGGTTTCACTCATTAGTGGGTTTCCTCCTTTAAACTGCACTGATTCTTGCCTGTAGATGGTCCTTAACCAAAACCACTGTCTGCTCCTGACAAAATGTTATTTTTTTAATTCCTGGACAAGAATTCATCAGGACTTTGTGCTGAGAGTAACACTGTTTTCATTATAGATTAGTGTCAAATACTTTGTGGATTCAGTGATTAATCATTCAGTCTATAAATAAATTGAGAAAACTGCTCATCAGAAGGTTCTGGAGAATGAGGTGAAGCCCAAATAATTTATTTTCAGTAAAGTTGAAACATTTGAGAGACTAGGACACTCATTTTGGGTCACATTTTGTCTTAAAAAAATGAATCAAACAATAAATCAATTAGCAATGGATGTCCTGCTTATCCACTAATCAATGTAATGCTATAATTCATTAGGCTACAAGAAATGTATAAGTTGGTCTTAAGAGTGACAAACAGGAAGAGAGGGCTCTGATGGCTGATGTTGAGAAGAGAGGTTCTGCATAGAGAGAAATCCAAATATGTTGGACAACATACATCAAATATGCCAAGATGCCAAACTCTCTTTATCAAGCAAACATACACCGGAGTATCTCAAACATATGGGCATACCATCAAGACAGGCGTGTTGATACTGGACTGCACACAAGAAACACCATCAAACACATAAATGAACACAGTCGAGGCCCCAACACCATACATTTCTGACAATGTTGGATAGAACATAAGAGACCCACACAGATGTTGATGCTGGTCCAGAGAGAGCTGGAGTCTTTTAGTGTCCAAGAAACTTCTGTCTAGTTCGACAACAACTCTTAGAAGACCGATAAACGTCTCAAAGCATCGACTGAACCCCTGCCATGCCGAGCTTTGTCTGCGTGTGTGAGTGCGTGCACACGTGTGTGAGTTTTGGAGGCTTTACTGTGTCTACTCCCAAAAAACATCCTTACTTTAGAGAAAGAGAGTGTGTGAGTGTGTGTGCATGCATGAACGTGTGTGTATTTGCATTTGAGAGAGGCTTTGCCATGTTTGGCCCGACTACAATGTGAGCATGTGTGTGTTGGGGGGATGTATGTGTGTGTAAAACAGAGAGAGAGTGAGAGAGTGTTATGGGATGTAAGTGTGTTCGAACAGTGTGTGGTTGTGCAGCCTAAGGCTTTGGCTCAGGATTTCTTTAGCGTGTGGAAATGGGATTATGCCTTCCTCTGAAAAGCACTCTCCCTATTGTTACTGGGATGATGCAAGGTATAAGCCTTAATTCTCTCTTCTCTGTGTAGGTCTCTGTCTTCTCTCTCTGTGTTTCACTTCTCTCATCCGTCGCTCTCAGTTTTTGTGTTGCAGTTAATACAGGCGACTAAGAGTGTCGACTAAACGTGTCATTTTTCTTTTCCTTTTTTCCATCTGTCCTTCAGTGGTCCTGCCACTCTCAATATAAAGGAAGATTTTACCGTTTTCCTTAAAGTTGCAACTACTGGTACTAGCTTATGTTCAACACTGGGGAATAGCAGGCGTGAGTCAAGAAATACAGGTGATGTTAGGTCATGTCATGGTGTGAGGAGATTCTCTTCATGCACCAAGTGAGTTTATCACAGCTCCTTCTGAAAGCGAAGTCACGAAAGAAAAGAAAGCATTCCATAAACAATCATCTCTTTCTGGTCCACTTCATCAAAACAAAGTGGCCAATCACATCAAAACTTCCCTGCAAAAGCTTTGTTTTCCAGTTGCAGTGCGTCTGGCATCGGCTCTTCCTCTAATGGTGGGGACCCATGATTACTAGTGGTAATAGCAAATGTGGTAAATAGGTGCATTCACACTGTGTCAGAATGAATAAACAAAAAAAAAATCTGATTGGGAAAATTCAAGTTGGAACAACAACTGAGATTAGTCCCCGCAATATTTGATCTGCTGTTGAAAAATGACTTTGGGGACTGAAAACTGACTAAAATAATACAGAACATTTCCTATTACTGCTTCACAATCAAACCTTTTCCTTTAAATATAAAGCAGCAGCAGCGGATATACTTTATAATAACCAACCAATAACCATTAATTAATAAACGGTACATTTAACTAATTCGACTTTAGTCAATATTTATTTCATTGGAAAGTGTTACCACAGCAACAATGAATGTTTGGTTAGCATTAGCAGTCCCTGTACACTTAATGCTGATATTGCTGCAGGAGAGTGAAGAGTAATCAATGAGGTTTGAACAATGAGATAAAATACAAACAGTATTCTTGGATGGATGAGATGCTGCACTGTTTCCCCCCCAAAAAGGAAAAAGATAACATAGAAAGGTAGTTACAGAATGTAACTTTACTGAATGGCTATTGCTGAAAAAAGCCATAAAGAGGATGCAGATCTTAAAAATAATTTAACTTTAAATCAAACTTTTGACCACTGAATTTATTTGATAAACTCAACAACACGACTACACAAAAGTTACTAACCAGGGTTACCAGAGTTACTAATGATCGGTTATAAGCAGCTGATTCACAACAATTACAGCACCACCTCTGATACAACTGCTTTCCAAGTAACTTTTACATTGGGTAAGAGTTAAATCTCTCCGTAAGACAACTTCTCATTATACTTATCAAACACACCGTTCTCAGTGAGCAGGGTCTCCTCAAAAAACAGACATTGTTGTTGATCAATACATCTGATCAGCATTCACATAATCAATCCACTGATCAGAATTCCAGACACAACCCCCAGGTTCAACAACCACACGCACACATACACATACACATACACATACACACACACTCTCCCGTGAGCCAATCACTTGTATTGATCACCACCACTGATGTGATCTTCAGCTGATCAGATGCTACCTGCCGTGAACTAGGGATCAATGCCTGATAAACGAGAAGAAAAACACTCGTTTATCACCCTGTAGATGAACGGATATCATTTTTCTCTCAATTTCTCTCCTATTGACTCTGAGACGGCTTCCAGGCACCACCAATCAATCACAGATGTGTAGTTGAAGGGGGGATAAAGGCTTGGAGGAGAATAAAGGTGGAGTGGTCATTGACGCCATATTTAGATGTACAGACAAGATAAACTAAGAGGTAATTTTTCTCCATTTCGTGGAAAAGAAGAGACAGAAGAATGATGTTTTCAGTTTTTTGCTGTCTGTTCCTAAACATTTTGAAGCTTGATAACTGATTCTTGACAATTTAACGATATTTTATTGGTTGTGTCATAATTTGAAGATATTTCATTGCATTACCACCGAGCGATCAAAGCATCTGGGGAATCTCAATCTAATGCATCTCTTAAACATTGTAACTTGTCACAATTGAAAATATAAAAGGAGAGTTAAAAACCAGCCGTATGTACCGTTGGAGCTGAGTCCCACCCACATGGCACCGTCCTCGTTGAAATCAGACAGTCTGGCGGTCAGGGGTTCAGTGTCAAACGGTGTCCCATCCTCCTCGAGCCCGTCCAGGAAGAGACTCACACGTCTGTCATGGACCTGGAAATTAGTCAGAGTGAGACGTAAGTGACCAGCATGAATAATCCTGATATTCTGTAGTAGTTGACGAACAACAATCAAAATAAATCACAATAAACAACACATCCCTTTGGGACATGAAGATTTTCAGCTTCTGAAGGCAGCTTGCCAAAAAAAGTTGAGAACCACTGGATTAGGGTAAGCATGGCCTGAGTGTTTGCAGAGCGTGATTTGTTTTGTCTAGAAAAAAATTGGTTTATTTAGTACAAAAACAGCTATGTAAACTACATACCAGGTTTTGGGAGGAAAAAAGTACAATGATGATCAATAAATAAAACAACATTTACATGAAACATCACTGGACACCATTAACAGTTTCCGAGCACCACAGCGAAACTTGCGTACATGTAAGGGAGCGGCCTGAGAGGCAGATGCTGCAGTAAAGGCCAAGCAGCAGGTTACTGATGTAACACAACATCTCGGAGAGAGTGGCAGCTGCTCTGTGTGTGCGTCATCTATCTACAAAAGTGTAGACACACATTGCGTGTTTTTGCATATCTATGCATGTGTGTACGTGTGTTTCAGTGTGACCATGTGTGTGTGAATTATACATACGGCTAATCTTCCAGCTCATTTCCCCAGTAGCAGAAAGAGCCTCAGGCTAAACTGCCTCAGCCGCAAATTAGCTTTCTGTTTGACCAAAAACCTCCTCTCCGCTTCTTTCCTCTCTTTCCCGATCTGCTGCATGAATATTAAAAACTGCACAGCAGACAACACCGTCAAAGCAGGAGAAGCTCCCTTTCACATCAAACCCGGGCAAAAAGAAGATACGAGGGGCTCTCCCCCTCCAAAAAAAAAAAACTTTAATGTGCCCTGTCCTACTCTCTGCCTTTACCCCATCTCTAAATCCTGTGTTAGGGAAACACGCTGTGGGACCACTGATAAACGTGACTCTCCCTGTCTTACCACAGTCCCCCTCTCCTTCTTCATCTTTCCCGTCTCTCTCCTGTTCTGGTCCTCCTTGCTTTGTCCTTTCTCCTCCTCACGAGGTCATTGGATTCCTTCACCTTTTTTCTGTTTTTGAGTTCCCTCACCTCATTTTCAATTGCTCCCACTCTCTTCTCCCCCCCACCCCCCCTATTTTTCATAACTATCTTTACTTTCTCTTCCCTCTCAGTCGACAACTTCCCCCTCTCATCTCCCTTCCTGTCTCTTTCCCTCATGTTTATCTTGCCCTGTCGCTCTCACTTGTTGTCAGCTCTTCAGGGAAGTTGAAAAGGTGTGAGGAGGGAAATAAGTCCAAGTCAAAAAACGCCTTTAGGGGATGAAGGCAGGCCCAGACAAGTGTCTGCCTCTCAGAGGATAGTTAAGACGCCCAGACAGACACTTTCATGATGGCTGATTGAAGACTGGCAAGCGCATGAGAGCAGAAGAGAGAGCGCAGGAGAGAATAAGAGTGAAAAAAAAGAAGAGGGAAAAAAAGAGACAGGAGGGAGAAAAAGAAAAGTCAGAGAGCGGGTGTAAGAGAGGGAGCTAGAAGAAGGGCCCTCTTTAGGAATCTCTAAGCCAGAGCTGTGTGGCTCTTGGGGAGATGTGAGGCAGTTGTCAGGCCTGATGTAAATGAATCCTGAAGCGCTTCATCCTCCTTAGCCGCCACGCGCCCTTTTGAAACACAGCCAACTCCCCTTTGTTAGCTTTCACAAACACTTTCCCTCTATTTTTCCCTTTCCCCATCCATCTGTATTTTTACCTCCTTTCCTCTACCTCTCTTTGTCTCTTTTAGCTGGTGTAACTTCAGAGCTCTTTGAGAACGAAGGAGAAAGAGTCTGAGAATTCTTTAGTGTTGATAACTAGTCTCATTTGGACTGTGTCCACTAAGTCCAGAGGAAAGGAAATAACTACTTTAAACTATCCCTTTATACAGAGGATTTTAATTACAGCCCTATAAAATACCATCCTGCATGAATTTTCAGGTGAACACTGAGCTACAATCAAGCCCTCAAGTAGTGATCAATAACTAATTGTGGGTATTGCACATTTTGGCAGCTGTCTGTTATAATTTCAGAGCTAATGACTGTTTTTGTAATTTTGTGTGTCTTTTTAAAGGTCTGTTGTTACTTATTTTAATCAAATGGTTTATTTTTCTGGTATAACATCAAAAATATTTGACACACTTCATGACCTGCTCTTTGAAAAGGGCTGTACTAAATAAACATTCTCCTATCTGCACAGCTAACTGAGCTAACGGCAGCTACAATTAATTAATGAATTAATCCGACGACCGGCTAATTCTTACACCTTTAACAATGGTGCTGAAACTTGAAGGAGCGATGGCTTTAGCGGGGTTCAATCCTCGGCCAGCTTGGATATTAAATCTAACCCTTGCACCACCTGTGGTCCCTGCCACCATTCATGGCTCCATTAGTAGCTGGCCTGGTTGCCTACAGTTCTCTCCTGCAACATTCCAGCAAAGCCACGACTCATTAACTCAACAGGCACTGACATCATTTATATATTCTTTTTTTTCCACTTTACATCATATTATGTCAATTTTAGCTGTTATTTTATGACATCTGCTGTTCCAGGACCAAATTAACAGGTATGGGCTGTAAAAGCATCCATATAACATCACCTAAATGAAGTGCTACAGGTGTTTACTAGACTAAAATAAAATGTACCCTTACTGTTATTATCATCATTTCCTTATTAGACAATTTCCTTCAATTGTGTTCCTAAAGGTTTCTGTGCTCTTAGGGAGTTTCAAGCACCCGTTCCCCATGCAAAACCCACCCCGCTGGCAATGTTACCACCTAAGCCTCTCTAAAAGCCCAGGGAAACCCTGAGTGGGAAAGCTTTTAGTGATCTGTAGACTGGCATTTTGACTAAAGCTCTTCTCGATTTTCACACTCCTGCCAAGCCATGGCTCAGTACACAGTGTGGACAGCAGTGTTTCTTCTAAGCTCACTTTGTAGCTGTGGGCCACAAAGTAAGAGGTGGTAGAGAAAATACGAATAAATATAGGCCAAAGTTTACTGCCCCAGCCAACCTAAAAAAAAAAACTGATCAGTAATAAACATTACAACATAATAATAATAATAATAATAATAAATATATACATAAATATATATATAGAACTTTTATTTTTGTAGCAGCATTAAACTTCAGAACATCTGTCTGTATTTTGCTGATTCAAACCTTATTTCTTTGAAAAAGCACTGACAAATTTGTCTCACCTGCTTAATCAACCTTTTTTTTGCACAGAAAAGGTCGATTGCACATAATAGAGGTAGATAGCTAACAGCTACGCACAAGGATAGGTAAGCAGAGGAATTAGGTGTCTGTGGGCAGCAACAACACTTCCTGATGACCCGGGTCATTTTCCATGAACTTGATCCAATCGCTCTGCGAGCTGCCCTTCACCATACTGATGACATAATATATAATTTAAGCCAGCACAATCTCCTTGTATTTAAAAAGGAATTGACATTTTGGCAAAATCAGAACACAAAGTGCAGGTCTGTTTCATCAGAATATTAAACTCTCAATGTAATTAATAGAATTTAAGCAAATGTAAACCTTTCATATAGACATGAAACTCTGTCAAACCGCAGCTGCAGACTTTCCAGTTAATCATCGTCCAGAGAGAGGTTAACCCTTACACTCAGAAATGTACCTGAATAATTCGCATTAATGTTAGAGGAAGCCATTATCCAAACATCTGACATGTTGCAGACAGTGTCAGACTTGAAAAATAACATTTTATTTATATGTGGCGAAGGTCTATCTTGACAGTTGAGGTCAAAGTCGAAGAGAGGGGCCTTAAGGATGACTAATACTGGAAACCAATTCTAGATACATATTTTGCTGCTGTCCGATTAGTCTGTTATGAGTGCTAAAGCACTGCAACGCTCGATGCAGGAGCTTAATATCACATATGTTTATGTGTATGTGTATAAATGCAAGACACCACCTGATACACACTGTGCTGTCCCTGCCTGACCTTTCTTATAGACGATACCATTTCCCCCACTTAACCATATTTTCATCTCCTTCTGATCAGCTCCAGTTTATCGACATAATAGATTTAAGCAGTTAACATCTAATTCTTATATTGGCAGTTTTCCTCCAAATGGCAGAATAAGCACAACATCGCACCGTTCTCAATTCAAACAACTGTTGTCAATTACATCAAGTACTGTCATGCACTTGATATAGCATTTATGTGGTAATTGAAGAAGGCACAACGAGGGAATACACACATAAATGTATCAAAACTTAAGAGCCAGACCATGAATACATATGTATAAAATCAAAAATTTTATACAAGTTTATAAAGTTTGTGAAGCCCTCTGTGACATTATTGTACATTTTGGGCTACATCAATAAATTAATTGTATTTAACTTTTCATCAGCCTCTCGTCCATATTCTTCTCAGTTCCTGTTCTCCTGCTTAGTTAATCTTCCAGCTCTTCTTTTCATCTCCACCCTCCTCTCTTGAACTTTGCTCAACCATCTTTTGTTTTCTTCCTCCAGGCCCTCCCCTTCTCTTGTTGCTCCTCTCATGCTTGTCTCCTCTTCCTCACCTATCTTTTCTTCTCCCTTTAACCTCCTCTAATCCTCGACTCCCCATCTCTGCCCCCACGCATCCCAGTCTCACCAAACTCCTCCGAATGTGTTGCCCTGTGACTGACATGCCACTCGCTGATAACGCACCTCATTCCACAGCCGGTGAAGCTGTCAATGGAGGGAGAGTCAAAAAAAAGGGGTGAGAAAGGAAGGAGAGAAGAAAAAAATATTTCTATTAGGATAGAGGGAAGAGTTTGGTTAATAAGAGAAACACAGTGGTGCTCGTAGTCGAAAGGCAGGATTCATGGGAAAGTAAGACAGAGAGATATTTTAAAGTAAAGTATACAACATGAACAAGAAAGAGGTAATGTGGCAAGATGATTATTGATTAAAAAAATTCAAATAAGGAAGAATGACATATTTAAAGGGAGGGAAGGAGGGAAGGGATGAAGGCATACTGCGTAATTATGATGTTCCCGGTCTAGTTCCATTTCATTCTCTCTCCCCAAATTTTCCATCTATCTCAACTATTAACTGCCAAATTAAAGAAATGCAACAACACATTGGATAAAGACTGAAATGGAAAGAAGACAAGGGGGAGGTGTAGGAAAGACAGAACTCTATGAAGACAGACAAAGTTAATGAATGTAGTTGTACTAAGATCATCTTAAACCCTGGTCTCACTCCGTGTTCAAGTTAGCAACTGAAATACTACCTCCTTTAAACAATCATAACTACTTCAAAAGGTTTGGAAAAACATCATCATTATGCTTTAAATAACCAACCCAAACCTTTTCCAGTCCTGTGTTACCGCTATGTTCTCTGTGGCTTCTGGATTGTCTTCAGTTTTGTATTTTTCTTTCTTCTGGTTGTTTGTCATGCACTTTCCTTTTACGGTTTACGGTTGTTTGTATTTTGGGCTTTGAATATTGCATTCACTATGGCGAAGCCTATGGCGTCATAATCGTGGCGACAGTGCTGTGTAATTACTCTCACTACCAGAAGGGGGAGACAAAATTTGCACACTGCAGGTTGAAGATGATGTTCCTGTCCTCCATGTGTGAACCAAAGTGAGTGAAACCATAAAGTGTAATGTGACTTTATGCATCCCCTTGCTCTCCACTTTTGCATCTCCGGGCATATTGTCACCTTTTCCTCTCACTTTCTCTCACTTCCTCTCTCCTGTTCTCTCTCCCTCTCCTTGTTATTCACCCTCCAAGCCTCTCCCACCCTCTTTAGTCCTCAGTCCCCCTTATATACTTGCCCTTACCCACTATGAACTGTGAGCAGCTCTGATGTACAGCCAATATTCTCTCTATCATATTAGCACGGCAGCAGTGTGTCAAGGAAGTGATAGCAAGAGGAGGAGAGGAGGAAAAGGAATAAAGAGAGAGGGAGAGAGGATGGAGAGGAGACACATTTGTTCTACTCATCTCGGCGCTAAAAGATACAATTACCTCTCACAGCATATTATCCATGTTTTATACCAGCCCAGGGCCCCATGCCTTTGCCTCGCCGCGCTCACCCCATGTAAGGCCCATATTTTAACACTAGCTATGACAGTTTATTTAAGAAAAGAAAATTGTCCCCAGGGAGATGGAGAGGGAGAGAGGGGGAGAGAGAGAGTGTGTAAGGAAAATGAAAGGGAAAGAGGGAAGGACAAAGAAGGTGGAGGGGGAGAGACAATGAGAGGGCGGGAGGGAATGAGAGATAGATGAGGCAGAGAGAGAGAGAGAGAGAGAGAGAGAGAGAGAGGGACAGGGAGAAAGAGAAAATCATCTTCAAGAAAAAAAAGCAGAGACAAAAGATAAAGAGAGAAAAAGAGAGAGAAGGGACATATATAAGGTGACACACCAACCTTTTAATAAAGACCATAAGTCTCAAAGACTTTTTCTTTTGCGAGCAGAAAGCAAAGAGTCGTCCCATTTAACCAAACAGAGACTCCCGCATGAAACCGTAAGATGAGGGAAGAGCACACACAGTATCACACAGTCAGAGGAGAGAGACATGCAGAAATAAGATGTAGAAACAAGACTCGGATGCACCGGATAAACTAAAAGAATCACATCATAGTTGGGTTTGGGTCATGCTGTTTGTGGCTCTGGTCAGGTTCAAGTTTGGTTATTATTCAAATCTACCACCAAGCAGTAACATTAGTTTAATATCCATCGTTGAGCATCTTATATAGTCTTTGAGTTCCTTTTGCTCTTAATAGTGTCCTTTTAATTCAAAGCACCTTGCAGCCCCCTTGCTACATACACTTTTAGCACTCATATCTCACAGCTCCAGTGGGATTGAAACCCCTAACCCTGGCCATGTTAGTGCCTTGCTCTCACTATCATCCGAGCCAGACTGCACACTGGCATGAAACACTGATGTTAAATAAATAAATGAATTTAAAGAGAGAAAAAAATCTCGAACCCCACCACACATGCACACACCTTTCTCTACCTCTCTCAGTAATTGATGCCAGTCTCGTGCCCTTTCGCCTCCTGTGCCAGCAGGCAGAGGGCTGCCGTAGAGGTGTCCGCTTCACCCCTACATAACAACCTTGCCTCACCTTCACACACATGCACACAATCACACATACACACACATAAATATACTTTAGTGCACATGCATGCTCGTTAACACACACAAGAGCCTACAGAAACAGGGCCTCCATGCTTGTACTGCACACCAATATATGTACATGCAGTTACACACACACACACACACACACAGTCTCACAATCTGCCTCTGTTACTCTGGGTGGCATGGAGAGAAAAGTATATGCGACAGTGTGCAGTGAGTCTGCAAGTCTGTCTGTCACAATTTGGTTTTTTGGCAAGAAATCAGTGAACACAAACAAATACACAAACACCTTGTCAGGAGGCTACTGACTACTTTTGACTACTGCATCCGTTATCAGTCAATTGCATGACACATTGCTTTAATATCTATTTCTTTGCTGTTTTAAATGTCAAAACAATCATATTTTCTTGCTGGAAACACTCACATCCATTGGGCAGCCTGCCAATGCAGCAGTACACGAACTGGAAGATTCAAATACTGAAATTAACAAATATTTTGAGGTAAAGCATGTATTCTATAAGCATAATTGGAGTTGAAAAATGCACCAGCGCCAACATAGGATCTGCTATGTAGCCATATATAAAGGGGAGGTGATTGAAGAAAGGGTTCATTTTCTTAATCTGCAAAAATATCAGCAGTTGCTGATTGTTGGCTTAACATGGCTGGATGGATATTGCCAACCCTTGTTGGGTAGCAGACGTATCCACTGGCTATGGAGAGGGGTAGCACTTAATCTGGCGAGGTCCAGTAATTGCTGATATCAATGTGTTTAAAGTTACCGTAGGTTTAACTCTAAGCATGACAGTCATTATCCCAAGCTGTGTCACACACGTACTAAACCTAGGTTAGCATTACGTTACACAAGCTTGATCAGATAACATTGGTTGAACAGTTCCCACAAGCAGCAAACAGAAGGAGGAGAAGTGAGGAAGTGGAAGGCAGATAGGATAGAGAAGAACAGGAATGTCAGTGAGAGCAGAGCCTGCAGGAGAGACGATCAAGGACAAGAAGAGGAAGACAAAACCAGTTGGGGCGATGAGGCATGTGCACATGCATCTATGCAAGAACGTAAGAGAGATGGAAAAGACCGTGGTGTTATCAGATCGGTCTGTGCACATTAGTTGCCTTCTGCCAAGACCAGACCAGTCCTTCTGCGTACACACACACACACACACACACACACACACACACACACACACACACACACACACAGGCAGAGTCTTCCAGTGTAATTGTGCGTGAAAACATTCATTAAGCTTATTATGGCATTCAGGAGAAGTTTTAGCAGCCAAACTGTCTTAGAGCAGAGTAGTGAAGCAGATGAGCTGTCAGGGTCTAGAGAACAAATTGTAGATTAGATAGGAACAACTAGTTCACTCTCTGCAATAAATACATAGATGGATGTGTGTGTGTGTGTGACTTTGTCATCCTCACTTGACCTTAACTCACTATGACTCTCAGACAGTGACCCTGCACTCTGCCTTTTCATCTTTTCTTAAGAATGTTGTCTCTGCTCTTTTTTCTCTCTCTTTAGCAACATGTACAGTAAGAGCCCTCTGAAAAAAGCAACTAGCGGTTACTTTGTGTACGTGTGCGTATGGTGCTGTATATGTGGAACGTCTTTAGTGTGTCTTTAACTGAAAGAAAGAGTGTGTGTGTACGTGAGGGTGTGGACACCCGAGTGTTAAACATTCATGCTGCCGTGTTGGGTCGTGATGGGACCGTTGTGACTGGTTGTCCCTGCCACTGCCTCATCCGATAATGCTGATTTGCTCAGGCACTAACAGACGGACCCCTCTGGGGGTCCTCCAGGCACGCAGTCAATCACTGGTACTCAAAAAGATAGTTCTCCAAAGCGATTTAAATTGTGAACCGTCTTCCTCTCTCGTCCGTCCATCTCTTGCTGTCACTTTTTGCCACTTCTTGCTCTTCATCTCTCTTAACCTCTTGAAACTGACTCCAACATCTAGGAAAACTTACAGTACGTCTTCAATACTCACAAAAGAGAAGGATCCACAAGTTAATTAAAAAAAATTGTCCTCATGAAATACATTTTTAAAAACAACTAAACACCCACCAGGAGAACAAATCCTCAGCCACAGTAACAGCAGTTGTACCTCTCCGTCCAGTATAGTTTTCTACATACAAGGAGAGCAACAGATTAGTAATAATTTCTGCTGAATTGTACGGGAAAGTGAGTCCCGCAGTAAACCCACTTTGTAACCATCACTCAACTACACTGAGCCACCTCCCTCACTTTCTCCCATCGCTCCCCGTCTCTCTCAGTCCCTCCCTCCCCCAGGCTACCTTTTCCTACACTATTCACTACATTGTTACCATAATCAAATAAGACAACTACCTAGGGAGCACCAGCATCCCTACAGCACCTTGCTCCTGGCACCGTGTGTGTACATGTGTGCGCAAGTGTGTCAGCGTGTGTGAATCGCTCCTGGCACTTGGAAGCCCGTATTCCTTTTGACTGTCTTTTTTGGTGTTTTGATCTGTTCAAACCGACAGATGACTGGTGTGTGCGTGTGTGTGTGTGTGTGTGTGTGTGTGTGTGTGTGTGTGTGTGTATTGTATGTGTATGTGAAAGGTTTCTAAATCACCCAGCTCCTTCACAGGCTAATATCTATATTGCGGATGACAAGTCGGCTACAAATTATCGCTTGACTGTGTGTGTATGAGCGGGAGAGCGAGTAGATAAGTGAGTGTGTACGCATGAGAACAGGAGAATGCGAACTGTGTTTGAGTGTCAAGCATGATTATGTTATTCTTCTGAATGGTCAAAGCAGATCACATCACCATGCCATTAGACGAAAGGCAGACTGATTCACAACAATGAAATGACACACGCACAAAGTTTCAAAACACCTCTAAGCCACATCAACGCAACACACTCCTTGCCTAAATGGACATGTTCAACAAATATAGATACTGTACACACAGTAGACATATAAACCTGATCCCTACAGGGCATACAGTACACTCGCCCGCAATGGAGCCATCAGCAACACCACACTTAGCCAACAACACACTCAGCTGCCAAATTACTGTACTAGACATCAACAGCAATCAGCCCGAACAGAGAAGTGAACTGTCAGGTTAGATTTTCTAGGCACAATCACTTTCCTTTTAAGTAGTGGTCAACATGTGCTGTGTAACTTCATCATTCACCACCAGATTATTAAAAAATTACTGCAAACATCATTTGAAATACTAAAAATCTAGTGAGAATACAAAAACGGCTTAATAACAATAGGGGTTCATAAACAGGTTTTTTTTATTTGCAAGGGTTGTCACTCTTTAAAGTAGCATCTTAATAAATATTTTTTGTATATATTAGCTTAGCCAAGCATGAAAACTGGTAGCAGGGGGAAAAAGCACGGCTCTCTAAAAACGCACACCTGCCGAAACCTTGGTGATTAACCAGTTCTATCTTGACGTTTAATACAAATGCAAACAGATGAAAACTGAAAAAGTTGTTGCTTAACAGAGAACGATGAGTAACATATCAGTTAGGTCATATAAATCACCTGGACCTTGTTTTTTTCCTTGTTTTATTATCTTTTATCATTTTATTTGAGAATCCATGGTATAAAGCATCATCTCTAGGGTTATATAATGTAATTATCAATGCATTTATAGAACTATAAATGCCAGGGAGGTGCAATAAAAGAGATGAACGAAATGTGTTACAGACAACATGTAATAAGGGTAATTCATGCCAGGTTGAAAAGAAAATTGGGCCCAAAGAACAGATTACAGTACAGATTAAAAGGGGAAAAAAACAAATAACCAAAGTTACAGACACTCGTCATGGTGACTGTGCTTTCTCCCATTGCAGCCAAAGTGTTATTCAGAGATGCTGAAAGAGAAAGATTGTCCAAATGGAGTAATCTGTAAGATGATACTCTTCAACAGACCAGAAACACACACACACACACACACACACACACACACAGGCCTCAAGACTCTTCACTTCACTAGCTGCCATTTTAAAATGATCAGAGCTTGTGAAAGACTCTTTTTGTTCCTGACAGTCTTTTAATTCTAACTTCTGCCGCCTCCTCAGATTTCTAGTTGATGTAGCACTTTGGTCAACTGCTTCTTAAGAAAACAAAAAGTAACACCAAAGAAAGACACACCACTTTAAGAAACTAAATGTTCCACACATCTGGTCCTGTGATAACGGTTAATATTTTTTTTCTTATATATTTTCCATAAGAAATTATTTAACAATCACTGTCACGTTCTGATACTGGCAGCACCAAATTTTATTTGCAGGATCTCCAGTGTACCGGAACAACCCTGGAGTAGACAACAAAAATACCATGACCATTACTAGGTTATCCACAAAAATCTGAAAAGAAACATCAAGAAATTCATTTCTGAATAACAAAGTTAAACAACCTTACAGAAGCGAAACTGTAAATATCTTTGTTTCACACTGTAGCCTAAGATTAAATAATATAAGTTCCAGGGGTTTGCAGTTTGTTTTCCATGCAGATTTTTACACGGTTGTCTGTGTATGTGCCCTTGCAGCTGTGCCCAAGCAGATGTTTATCAGTATAATTAACAACCAGCTAAAAGAAAGGAAGAGAAAAAGATAGACAGAATAAAAAAGAACTACGCATACAGAACGAGACAGTAAAGAATTTCTGCTCTCACAACCCTAATAACAACAATTAAACAAAAACTTGATGCTGCTTCTAAGGTAGAACGATTGCATTTCATGCACACAATCGCACTGATGGATGCACAAAAACACACGCGCTGACAGTCAAGTTCCTCTCTTATGGACCACCTATCGCGTATTTAACAGGCCACCATTTCTCCCCTCAAACCCTTGAGATTTGTTACCTGCAAAACAAGGTGTGTCCAGCTGCCCAGTGTTAGCCTCCCCTCTGTTTTGAAGATGACGGTCAGAGGAGTGTGACTGCTGCGCTGACCATACCGCAGGGTGACCGCCTGCTCCGACACTGTCACAGAAAAAAACAGCTGCTCCCTTGAACTCTTCTCTAGCAGCATCCTGATGGAAACACACAGACACACATACACAGCAACATTTGAATATTTGGCAGTGATGAGTTGTTACAACTTAACACAGAAAACAGAAGGCAGAGTGGACCCGCGGAGTCGGACGCCACGACTCGCAGTCTCTCATTCTGACATTTACACATGGAATATCAATATTTTACATGACTGCTAACTCTCAGCTGCTACACTGGGTGCAGGCACCGACACACACCCTCCACGCGTCATATTAACCACCATCACTGACATTTTATGGGAAATCATGGCTTTTATGAACCCAGAGCCGCATACCCAATAAATCATAGATAGATGTATGCATGAGGCAAAGACCATATGTATGTATGTCTGCACATGCATGTGAGTGTGAGTGTGTGTGTGAGTGTGTGTGTGGCTGTATGGACACACAAGACACAAATATAGTTTCAGGATTTTAAAAGCAATGAGTAAGTAAATTACTTACTCACAACTTATCTATTGTGGTTTAACCCTAACCCTAACCCTAACCCTGGACTGAAAATGCTTTTTGTGTGTAAAGTGCTTCAACATTTTATATAAAATGTCAGCAAATACTGAAAATACCCATCACAGGGCTGAAGTTAACACACATAAAGTACACATTTTTTCTGCTAAACCCGAAAATATTCAATTTTATATCATAGAAGATTAAGAAAAACTGCATATAAATACATTAAACAAGATAGAACCAGCAAATCTTTACCATCTTTGCTGGAAAACAGTATGCTCACTTGATTATTTCATGTTAATTTTTAGGTGCAAGTATTCAGCATATACCATTGTCACACACCTCAGCATTTAAAGTCCAGCCTGTTGGCCTAGATGTTGCAACCATTATTTATTTAATATGTTGTTAGGGAAGATGGCTACAGAAAAGACTAGTTGTTGAATTACTTTTTAATTTCAAATAAAGTACAACAACAGATAAGGCTTTCCAGTATCTTTCATAATTAGGAAATATCCATGTAGGAAAAAGTCGATTTTATGTAACGACCTAAAATAAATGTCAATCGGATAAGAGAATCCTCCAACACCATAAACATAACTCCATAATCTATTCCTGTGAAAACTCTGGTTTGTAAGAACAGGTGGCTGGCTCTGTTCATTGTTCAGATGAGGGGAGGGATGTGGAATCACAGAAAGAGGGAGAGACAAAGAGAGAGGGGTGAGGAGAGATGGACAGAGGTGAGGATAGAGACCTCCTTTCATCTGGCTTCTTTGATGGCAGCCATGATCGTCTCTACAACAAAAAGACTGATGGCCAACGACAGCAACAGAAAGAGCAAGAGAGAGAGGGAGACAGAGAGAGAAAGGAGAGAGAGGGGAGAGATATTACTTCCATTCAGATGCATTCAGCCATACAGGTGTCATGTTCTGCAGACCAAGGCAACAAGACTCGTCTGTCATCTGAATCTCCAGACGGACAACTTCACAAACAAAATCACAGCAACTTAAAGGAGCGATTTGATCTTGTCTGATTCTCCTCCTCAGAGTTAAACTTCACTGACAGACTGAACATCCAGTTACTTACAACACACAACCAACCTGTCTAATGTTGCTCGAGGTGTTTTTTTTAGACCTGTCACCACTGCAAAGTTATCAGTTAGGTTTATCTTTTCAGCATGTTGTGCAACATGTCAATGTTGACAAACTTTATCACAAATTATTTTCTCACCGATCCTTCCCCTATTTGTCCAAACACAAGGTACAAGGTAAATGTATTTATCATTTTCAAAAGCACTCGTTCAAATAAAAAGAAACTACAGTCCTTATTCTCCAGGTCTGTGAAGACTGAGCTGAGGGCAGTAGATAAGGCATTCTCTGTGGATCCGTTGGCTGCAGATCTGTTGGTTATACAGCCAAGCATTTCTGATCTTTTTCTTTTTTTTTTTCAAAAAATATTCAACTACATAATTTTACTACTAAAGTGATATAATCTGTCAAAACGATCACTTACAGGTCATGAAGTGAATGTGAACAACAATGCATAAAGCTGGCAGGTGCTGAGCATCCACAACTGGTTTCAGTAAACAGCAGCAGTTTGGTTATATGTTACATTTGAGGCAGATGAGAGGAAAAATATACAAGCATGCCCAAATGTAAGGAATGCTACAGACCAATGCTAACAAAAGCTGCTAACTCAACAAATTTAACAAAGCACCTGAAAGAAAACCATGGCGACTTCTACAAAGATTTTCTACAGGTTGGTGACAGCTCCGTTTCAACATCACTGAGGTATACAAACAAGTGGGCCCGGTAAACTGTTGCTGATAACTGTTGTTGGCCTAAGAGTCATTTGTAATTCTCAAAGCTAAGCTAAACCCCATCAGAAATTTCAGTTCCAGGATATTTCAATTTAACATGCTGTTGTGTTTAACACACTGTTCACAAGCGTTGTTATCTAAAAACTAAATTTTCATGCCCACATTTCTGTGTACATTTGCTCTTGTGGTAGTGAACCTAATATCTTATATCCTATATCTTAAGGTATTGTATCAAAGTTATTCCAGAATCATGACAACACTGGAGGGAGCTGTGTAAAGTCTGGTAACTTGCCTTAAGTGATGTCACTTGTGTCAGCAAGGACTACATCTGAAAACTACAAGTCTGGAGGTGTGGAATTACAAAGAAGAGAGTTTAACCAGACCACTATAGCCTGCTCCTCATCTCTGCTTGCGGAAAGCGACTTGAGGCTATGTTAGCCGCTACTTGTATTAGACACTAAACTTCTGGCTAAACCACCAGCCATGGTATTACATTTAGATGCAATTTTTGACAAGGAAGAAGAATTCATGGTATAATCTGTTTCTGCATCTATGATTTTGATCCAACAAATATTGTGGGTAGTGTGAGTACTCTTTTAAGAGCCACCCTTCATTCGCAGACGCTAAACACAAACAAAGACGTCATGTATGTTGAGTCTATTTTTAGTTTCATGACGAGGCATCCCATGTTGTTCAACCTACCTTCTTTGAGTGTTGCTGTATACTGGAGAAGATAGAGTTGCCAAGCAAAGCCAACTGATCTGTCTTTGTGTGCGTGTGTGTGTGTGTGTGTGTGTGTGTGTGTGTGTGTGTGTGTGTGTGTGTGTGTGTGTGATTGCAAGCTGATCTGAGTATGTGTAACTCTGCACCATCAGAGCTCTGGCTGAAACATACCAGCACACTCTCATCCCCACATCTCACACACAACATGTCTAAGTAGGACATGACAGCCATTTGTTGGCCAACATATCCTGAAAGTGATACTGACCTGACCTGACCAGACCTGACCAGGTCGCTCCTTGTTATTAGATCAATATCACAGGGCTTTCATTTACTTTTCAATGTTTGAATGTCATATTAGATTTCATATCAGAGCAGACTTTTTACTAAGACAGCTACATTTCATCAGGGACACAGGATAATGTCGGACTAAATGAGAACTCATGTTTCAGAAGCTAATGTAAAAGTTTGTCATTTGGTCTTGAGCTCAAGCAAACACTGCCTCGGAATTGTTACCCGTTTAGTTTTCTCTTTCTTGTGCTATTTTCTGTCTCTTCCTGAATCCTCATCATGAGAATACCATTTTTCCCTTATTGCCTTCTCCATCCTCTCTTTCCAAGCTGTAGAATGTGACATGCACATCAATGTCATCACAGCTAGCTCTTCATGTTGAGGAAAACATGACACTTTTAGTTCAGCTGGGAACCAACTTTTTTGCCAGTGTGTGCCATTGCTTGCTAGTTTACGGCTGAAGCACAGTAAAGTAATTTGGCTCATGTCAGACGTGTCTTGGCTCATCTTTTCCGGTGAGATCAGAATCTATAACTATCTTTACCATGTATCCCTGACAAATGTAATTTAATTTGCATTTGTAGTTGTGTGAATACAGGCTGTGATGAATGAAACCAGTATAGTTTAAGACCTTTTACTTTTATCAAACACATCTGTCCCCTGCTTATTTGCACAGGACATTGATTGGGACGAAATATTACATTTTCAAGAGATAAAGCACGTTTATCTCTGCCTATATGGGGTTAACTGGACTCTCCACAGAGAAACAGCAGAGATCCATCCATCCATCCATATATTTTGAAATGCAAAGCATACTGTAGGTACTCTGAAGGAAGGCCACTGACAGATTATTCTAATTTCCCAGAAATTACAAAATTAAAAACTCACATCTCTCCAGAAGAGTTTGGTTTTATCCACAATGCCAGGGTGAGGGAACCCAAATCTCCTAGTTTCTGTGAGGGCGGAGAGACCAGACATCCATCCTGCACTGAACGAAACAGCACACTACTGGATCCACCAGAACCCCCCTCTGAACTGGTAGTTATTCCGGTCTGAGTCCCAGGACTAGTGTCATTACTATCTTCCGTTACACAGGAACCCCTGGAGGAATAAAGCTTACATATGTTAATATTTGTTTCTCAAAGGGGCCTTAAAAAGTTTTGCATGACAATTTCAAGTATCTGTCACATGCCAAAATCTACGTACCTATGTGCAGCCAGTAGCAGTGGGGCATACGGAGGTGTGGAGGATCTGTAGGGACACTCCTGGACACAGAAGGCCTGATAACATGTCGTGAGCTCGGTCTGAGAGGACGGAGACTGACAGTAACTGCTCCGCTCCGGTGCGCCACAGGTGGAACGAGGCGGAGAGGTGGACACAGGTTTGAAGGCAGCAATGTTCTCCATTCGTGGGAAATGTCCCTGAAAACAAAGACGGTTTAACAAGTATTATCATCCTATTTCATCTGGCTCTCTTGAGGTTTTTTACTTTGTGGCTGCAGAAACCTGAGGCATTTAGACACAATAATGAGCTACAGAGTGCCATTTGAGCAATCTGGAGAACCATATTCAAATTGCCATAAAAATGACAGAGCCAATGGGTTATAGCATAGCCCATTTTGTCGAAAGTATAACGTACAGATTCAATAAAAATATCCATCACTTTGTAAGAAATAAAGAGACTTAGTTGGGACACATTTGTTGGATGGAAATTAATTCAGTCACAGCCTTTTCAGGCCTTTTTCACAGATGACATGTTGACACAGTAGGAATAGCACATGTGTAAATAATAACATGACTGATGCTTGAATTCCACCTATGTCGTGCATTACTTCGACACTTGAGTGGGCGTCAATGATATTAGTGACACCTGTGAAAGCAAAAATGTGTTAACAATTTGCACTAACACACTCGAACACTGAGCTGACTCGTGAAAGCCACTCTTACCTGTGATGAAGCAGGTGTAAGACACAGACTGAAGAGGAGGAGAATCAACCAGACGAAGATGTGATGCCATGTCGTGTTTTTCCCCCTCTTCGCCTCTCCCTCAGTGATGTTTTTCAGGTGCCATGGCAGAGAAAAATCAGGCCACCGCTTCCTTTTCCCCATCCTTTCCTCTTTTTGCTTTGCAGCTGAAAGAACCCCAGAGACATCCGTCTTGCTCTTGCGCCTTCCTTCCACATATTCCCTCCCACTTTTGAGCTCTTCTTTGACTTCCTCTTCGCATTTATTCCTTAAGTTGCACAGCTCCTCTCTCTTTCCTCCGTTCATCCTCTTTCTGCTGACTCCTCTCTCCCATGTTTGACTCTTCCTCGTCTCCTCTTCATTCTGTCCGATCCATCCCTGGCCTTTGACCCCACACGATTCTGGAATTGGATTCCCAGAGGGGTCCGGCATGGTCCGAGGTTCCGGAATCTCGGACAGGGGTTCTGGAGCATCCCCGGAAGCGGAAGGATGCTCGAGAACCTGAATTTCTTTCGGAAGCCTTCCAGCAGCGCTTGAATAAGTGATGACTGTCATGGTTTCATGGTTCCAGGGTTACAGGGACATTTTTTACAGGCCAGTGCCCCTGGGGTGAGGCTCCTGAAGCTTAGCTCTCTGTTACACTGTCTCCGTCCCCCCCCCCACCCCCTCGAGCACACACACACACCCACACACAAACCACAACCAAAGCCTTCACATGATAGGTAGGATTTCACAATCTAGAGAGGGGGAAAAGAGAGAAGCAGAGAAGGGAAGAGAGAGCAGAAAATCCAACATGAGACAAATCTGAGGAGAGTGAAATGCCATGCAGGCTATTCCCTAGCCAAAGCCTACACTATCATGTACAGCTTGATGGAGGCACAGCTCAACTGATACTGCTACATTGCTTTCCCCCCTTTTTCTTCATTTTCTATTGAATTAAACATGCCCCCCTTTTTTTTCCTCCGCTGGCATCTGGCCTCCAGGTTTTTTTTTTTATCCAACTGAACGGGTTTTCACATAAGTTTGTTGGAAATTGAGGCTTAGGCCAAAGCTCTCTTCATTACAATACTTATCAGCTTCAATTTCACATTTTGACACACAAAAAAGAGGCCAGCAGAGCAGTCGTCTCTAGTGTTGAATTACTTGGAGCCTCTCTCTCTCTCTGTTGCCTGCAATGTCCGTCAGAAAAAAAAAAGAAATAAAAAGCCTCACGGTGTTTGTAATAACGGGTATATATGCGAACAAATTTGTAAATCTATGTAGATATTGTGACATGCCGTCGCTCCTCTCTGTTGGACTCACCCAGCGAGCTCTATCTCTCCATCGTCAGCAACACACTCAACCTGTTGCTCTGGCTGCCGCGGAGTCGAGCAAAAACAGAAACAAGCCACCTGCAATGTTACCCACACACACCTGTCGGTCTGTCAGCACGCACCGCTTCTGGAGAAGAAGTAGTCCTCTCCGGGCATGACTTGATAGTTGTTGTCCGTCGTCCTGGCCCCACACTTCCGACTGAAGGAGAAGAAGAAGAATGACAACACAACTGAACTTGACAAAGCCCCCTTCTCTTTCCTCTCTGTCATTCAGGACATGCGGCAAGCGGGGGCTAAGGAGATTACAACGCGCGAGACGCCATCTGGCCGGCAGCGCTCGAGGCGGCAGGATACCGCGCGCAAAGTAACGGTGACGCAACGTTACACCGGTGAGAGCCAAGTAACGGGAACTTGAGAAGAGCCCCGCGGGCGGCGCTGGAGCAGAAAGTGCGACATTTTCCGTTTTGTATCTGTTGCTGAATACTACAGCTTGTCCTCGACAGCAAAGGCGATAATACGAGATTTAATCTGACTAATTAGCCCGTCCTGTGGGGCTGGTAGTAACGCGTTACCCCCCTCCTGCTACGTGGGATGCGTCTGGGTGTCAGACAAGTGGCTCTCAGAGCAGAGAGCCACGCTACTGCCGTCGCTATGCAACCATGATGACAGAAGTGTGTGTGGAGGCAACACAGAGCATCCTGATGAACTGACTTTCAGTGAATGACCTGTTACTGTTAATAAGGTTTCAATACTTGATAGAAAGTGCAGTAATACTTTTATTATAAATCATCTTAATCATATCACAACAAATCCCACATGTAAATAAAAAAAAAAATGGAGCATATATATTTACATTGTTATGGACAAATCAGAGATTCCCGAAGGTCCTGTTGTGAACATAGATTCATGTAAATAAAACTACACCTTATGTTCCACTTACCTTTACTCCACATGGCCTCAGCATTTCAATTTCTTTACCCCAGTATTTTATTTTATTTCATAACTACTTAAGCATTTTACTATCTATCTATCTATCTATCTATCTATCTATCTATCTATCTATCTATCTATCTATCTATCTATCTATCTATCTATCTATCTATCTATCTCATGATCTAGGTCATCAGGTGCTATTGGGTCCACCTGTGATGTTCTCCCTCTGCAATCAGTGGGAGACTATAGAAGGGGTTTGTGGTTCCCCTGCACAGTCTGTCGTTAAGGACAGGTGTGAGCTCTGAGTTGGTCTGAGACCCAACTGGCCTTCGTGTGAGTTGCTAGGTGAGCCCAGCCACCATTCACACCTGAGCTCACACCTGTCCTTAACGACTCTGTAAGGACACTCCCACGTAGGGTTTAAAAGCCTGCAACTCCCCTCCAGTTGGTTAGAACTGAAGAAGCCTCTTGGATGAGAGATGAAACGTCTTCAAGAAACTGAAACATGTCCAGGTGGCTTCGATACAGCACCTAGAATTAGAACACGTCGAACGATCTAATAGGTTCAGAAAACATTGCATTATTGTAAAGCAACCTTTAAACCCAGGAGAAGACAATACTTCTGCTATATCACAATATAACATATCCAAAATCTAAGATGATATATAGTCTCATATCATGATAATGATATAATATTAATACATTACCCATGCATTGACTGTACTGTATGTCTTTGTTTTATCTATCTCACCCATTCTTTTTAGAGCCTGTCCGATACACGAGTTGGCCGATATTATCAGCTGATCGGCTCATATTTTGCCCAATATGTGCCGATCTTTTTTTTACAGAACACAATGCAGAAAAACATGCTTGGAATAATGTTGCTTTGTCCCAAAGGTTTGATAACCACATTTGAGGGGTCATGGCAAAACAATAAAAAATGTTTGTTTATGTGTTTATTCTGTGCAGATAAGAATATAGTCCGATATATTGTTATCAGATGAAGTCCCTAATATCTGTATCTGCCCCCCAAAAATTCCAGTATCGGTGAGGCTCAAATCTTTTTAACCTAATTGACACTTTGTTTCATTTTCTTGAAACATGAATACCCTTAAAGCCACAAAGCAGAAGCAATACAACACAGCTTGACTGACAAAATTCACCCACATGCGTCTAATGCATCTCAAGCCAATATGGGGAGGTATATTCATCCAGTGTATGATCAATAAAACATTTACAATTACAATTAGACACACTTCTGTGAAAATTAGTCGATAAAATAAAACAGTTTCAAAAAGGTAAACGTGGCAGCAGATTTGAAATCAGGCATTCAGAGCTCAGTATTTAAGGCTGAACCTTCAAAGTCTCTTAACAGAATAAACTGTGCTTCACTCTAAACCTCCATGTGAAATGTAGATACAGAGCTGAAAAGGACGGCTTTAAGAAAGCTGCCCTTTTAATTTGCGGAGGAAAAGGGAGCCAGTAAGGTGTCTTTCCCTGTCAGCAATTTCATGTCACCAGGGATGCGCTGCTATGTGTGCCATTAATTGGTCCTTGGTAACAATTAACCATGAGTTACTAATTACAGTGTGTGTCTCTGATGAAGCCCAGTGTGCAAAAAAATGATCAAACTCTATGTATTCTATAGCTGCTCTGAACGCCTTATGATACATGGTCGATGATAACTCAGACATTAAAAGCACAATTTATAAGTGTATATGTCTTTACCGTATGTTTATAATAGCTGAAGAAGAACTGTCACCATACATGGATTTATTTGGTCTTCGTTATCTTCTTTTTTTTATTTCAGGCCTATACCATAGGCCAACGACAAATTTTAGACAACCCTTCTAAATTATAGCCAGTTATAATACAGTTACTTGCATAATCGTCTCGTTTCACAAAGCTGAACATCCACCAGCAAAATACAAACAATCCCCTCAACACACACACATACACACACAACATTAGCACTAGCTCAAGTATACCGAGTTTAGACTTCCACTGTGTGCTCAAGCGCTCTGCATTTGAATTGTGTAAACATTTCCACCCCCCCCAAAAAAAGGCCCCGCTCTTATATTTTTTCCCTGCCGACAAGTTTTTTACGTTATCATACTAATCGCGTTTGAACAGCTGCAATTTGCTTTGGTTGAACAAAGGCATTCTAACTAGGTTTTAATTAAGTGTTCCTAATGACCTTAAGGAGATTAGAGGTTCGCCTTCTAATCAATACCAGGCAGAGAGGAGCAAAGGGAGGGGAGAGGAGGAGAGGGGAGGTGGCTAGGGGCTAGGGTAGAGGTAGAGGAGGAAAAGGGGTGGAGGAGGGATGAAAGAGAGGAGAGAGCAAACGAGAGGAGGAGAGAAGAAGTCGAAGGAGGTGGAAGGAGGAGAATGAAATTGAACGGATGGAAGGAGAAAATGCAAGGCGGAGGGAGAAACCTGTGAACTTGATATTTGGATATTTAATCAAAAAAGGAAACAACGGCCTCTGTTAAATGAATGTACATCTCTACACAAGCCGACATTCACGTACAAAGCATGTCCGTTTACCCAGAAACAAGTCCGAGGCCTTCTCTTTTCGCATCCCTCATCATATTCTCCTCCTTGTTCTTCTTTTCTTCTGCTCAAGAGGCTGAAAAATGACATCACACCAGCGTGTCAGATAGGCTATGATCGTTGAGAGCTTTGTCTGCCAAGAAGAGTTTCTCTTATCCTCTCCTCATAAGACATTTGCATAGATTTGCACAGAGTGTGTCCACATGACAGAGAATCTAGTCATACATTGATTGTACTAATTTATTCAGCCGGGCGCATTCAATTCCAGAGATTGAAGTGCTATCACACAAACGGGATTAAAACCGGATGACGATCGCACAATTAATATTGTCTCATTTTCTAAATTACTTATGTATGACTTATATTTGGCTAAATTGTGTTTGCTGGTCTAATAACATTAAGGGTAATATGGTAAATGTAGGCTGTAAATGTAGCGTCTCTCCGAGTCTCCAGAGCAGCATGAATATGTATGGAGACATCCTTGGCCTCGCTGCTGATTAGGAAAAGTGGAATAAATTGATGGTTGGGCTGTGTGTTTTTTAGCAAAATACAATATTAGGTTGTCCATATGGAAATGTTACACGCGCACATGCACGTGCACACATTCACACTACTTATTTATGAATAAGTCTTATTTTAGGCCTGATGCATTCAAGAACAATTTTAACTCCTGAATAATAGTGCAGTGGTGAGTGCAGGCTCATCATCTGGCTGCCATTGATTTCAGATTTTCTTTTAGGTGTTTGTGCGCGCATGTCCGTGTGTACATACATTAGCATGTGTACACATGCACGCGAGCGTGTAGGTTAAAGGTGCTTTGTGGTATGTAAATATTATAAACAAGAGCTCCGTTCACATTCAGCGTTTCTCACCACAACGTAATAATAGATATGTGGTGTACAGAGCACACTCGAGGCCTCAGAAACCTCGAGAGTAATTACTGGCACACGCATTCCCTTGTTGGTGTGCAATAAATAAAGGAACCCACTTGTTTGTTCTTAAAAAAAATCATTTTGGTACATAAAAATGCTGGATGAGGTGGATGTCTTATGAGTACACACTGTAGTTAGGCTTTTAGTTGGCCATCCTGTAAAGAGGGTAGAAAAGCTTGATGCTCACTAAACATGAGTTTGGATGACATTTTTTTTCTAAGTATTTTTTTGGCCTTTATTGATAGATCAGATGAAGATTTGACAGGAAACAGGATGAGAGAGAGGGGGAGTGACACGCAGCAAGGGGCCTCAGGCCGGGAGTCGAACCCGGGTCCGCTGCCGCAATGACAAAGCCTCTTTACATCGGACGCCCGCTCTAAACACTGAGCCAAACGGCGCCCCGGATAATGACATTTTTAATGTAATTTCCAGAGACAGTGATTCCCACCGTCTCTACGGCCGTAAATGTAATGCAGGTGGGCCGAAGGAGGTCATTTACAATAAATACTTTTGTGATTTTCAATCTTACGAGGGAGCTAAATTACATGTTATGTCAAGCCTGTTTCCTATCTGCCGACCTTACCCCTGCTCCACTGGGTGGCCTTGGAGGTGAGACAGATCTAAAAAGAGGACGACATGATTGAAGCCACATCTTATTTTGTGTCAATGATGAGTGGGTATGACACGATGTGTTCAAATATATGCACGATTACAAATGGCTATGTGTGTGTCGATGATAAATAAAAAGGTAAATAGTGAAACTTCATCTTAGTCTGATGTGATCAGAGTTATGATTACGCGTCTGTGCGGGCCCCAGAAGCTTTGTTGTTAGTTTAGCTAACCTCCTGTCTGTTTTGCATTTGGCAATCCCCTCCATCCTCTCTACATCACCACATTTGCACGACTCCTTTCATTTTTTTGAGGCAGCTCTTTTTGCCTCTTCTTTTCTTCAAACATTTTTGGTGTGTCTGGTAGTGTAAGCCGTCACCAGGAGCGCTGGAACCAGTAGCTCTCCCTGAAGCTAGCGTGGCTGTAGCGGGATGCAGCACCGCGATGGCTGCTAGGTGCTGGAATCAAAACATTTCCAGCCGAGTAACTTCCCTCAAGTCTGTAATTGTTTTTTTCACAAGAGAGTGGACCGAAGGGGGAATCGGCAAAATTTGTAGTCCAACCTTTCAAAACAAATAGACAGTTTCTTGCATCAAATACGCCTCACATCAAACACCATAAGCAAAACGCTTACTTGGCAACTCTGCTGGACTGACTTAAAATATACTTCTCTCGAGGTGTGAGGTTTATTTGGGCTATCTCTTCCTTTCTCCTCTGCCACTTGCGTCATCCCGCTGTCTGCACTCTATTTTGGTCACTTCTGTCCTCCACTCATATGCCTCTCCCACACATCCAACTCTCCACAGGCACCACTCATTCTTTCCTTCATTCACTCTATTCCCGTCTCCCCTCCCCATGCCCTCAATCCCTCTTACCGTCCTCCATCACCGCTCTTCTCTAAACGTCCTCTTCTTTCTTGTCCTTGTTTTATGCAGCATTTTTTTCTATAAATAGATACACCGGTATATATATATTTTAATCCGTGTTCATCATTTATCCTCCTCTGCTCTAAATGAAATGCACCAGAAACTAGATATAAAAACAATTTGGCTTTTCCTGGGCTTTTCAGATTTTATACCCTTGAGTCACAAGGTCCATATTGTGTGTGTGTGTGTGTGTGTGAGTATGTGTGTGTGTGTGTGTGAGTGTGTGTGTGTGTGTGTGTGTGTGTGTGTGTGTGTGTGTGTGTGTGTGTGTGCATGCTTTCTGCCCCCTATTGGGGTTGAGGCCAGTGACACCCTCAGGGCTGTGCTGTCCAATCCCCTCCATGCTGCGTTTCTATAGGATTGAATTAACCTCCTGCCTCTCTTGACAATGCACATGCACATAATCATCCAGTCTCACTCACACACACACACTTTGTCTATGCCAATCACCTTTCCCCTGTCAAGGCTATATTATTAGCTCGGGGCACTTCAGCAACTATTATCACTTAGGTTCACCCACGGGAATCAACCTACTAAATGCACAGAATTTGTTTATTTATTTTCTATAAGAAAGAGTCACAGAATAAATGGCAACACGGGCGCAGCAGCAGTGGCTGTACGGTATTAAAAGTTTAGCTGGCAGTAAAACTTCCTGCCGTGTTGATTGTTTTCTGATTAGAAGATAGCAGAAAGAGAGACGGAGTCTGCAAAAACAAGTTTGAAAATAAACTTACAGCTCAACTGCTGGCTTTGCTGTCCAATCCCAAACCTTTCAGCAATCATGCGTTCACGTACAAGATGAACCTTTGGACTTTGAGTTGGGAAAATTTACTAAAATGCCCGTTTAAGTCACGCTGCAACTTCTGAAATTAAATCCACTAGGTTTCTTTTAGTTTTTGGTGACAGTCGTCACTAAACAAACAACATTTTATGGTTTGGAAACGTAGGTTTGTTTTTAGAATTACATGAATTACTGATTTTTTAAATCTGAACATCTGAACATTTGGTCCTGTGTTTCCTTAAACCTCTGACTTTGAACAAATACAATGTCGTCTAAACATTTTTAAAATTTAATGCTGTCTTTTTCCTACATGGTAATAATTAAGGTTTGGATAACATCCCGGCGAATGACACAGTTGGTCAAAACATTCAAAAAGTAACTAAGACTGTCAACAGAATGTGAAGAAATCACAGTTTTGTTGTGTCTCAGACATCTCAGACGTCAGTGTATTGAGTTCAATCAATCAATCAATCAGACTTTATTTATAGAGCATTTTTCATACACTGTGCTACAGAGATGTGTTGCTAAAGTGAGCTGCTGAGCCTGGTTCTGTTGCCTGCTTGCCGGCTCCGAGTTCTGGTTCCCATTTCCCAGTGCTGTAAAAGAGTCAGCAAGACTGCACAGCTAACTGAGCTAACTATCTAACAGCGGCTGCAGGTAGCTAACAGCGGTTAATCCGGGGATATGCTGCCCCCTATTTGTTTGGAGTGTACATGCTTCAATTCTTACATTTGAAAAGTAGTGTTTAACTGTGTGCTCTTGTTGAAAGTTTGTTGGTAAGATAAAAATTTCCACTGGACATTAGTCGAGCACTGCAGAACTAAAATCTGTTTCCTTCTGCATTCGAGGCAAACGGTCGTTTTTTTGAAGCTGAAAACTGAAGCGATAATGAAAAATATCAGCCTTTCATCAAACTTTATGTGTTAACCATGAGGAAATCCATTGACACTAAAAAATATCATCTGAATAATACTTCATTGTTATTCTATTACTAATCTCTTTTATTCTAATAGAAATAGAATTGTTTAAACAAAAAATGTATTCTGAATTCAGTATTTGATATAAAGCAATAGTTTTCTGAACTTTCAGGACTTTCTCCCGTGTCTTGACACGCTGTAAACAGATGTGATTTAGTGAAATTGCTTGTGATTTTAATACCGACTGGTGTGTTACCAACGTACATGCCGTCTCTGGTGAGCTCTAATTGGTTTTTCTGAGGAAAAGTGTCCGCTGCATATCAAACCTTCCAGCTATCTATTGGCCACTGGTGGGTGATTTTAAGTGCCACTAATTCACTGGCCAGTGACACATCAGACTATTTATTAAAGTACACTAACTTAATGAATGGCCCATAGAATGGAGAGTTAAAACATTTACTGTCCTAAGAGAGAGATAGAGAGCAATAGACAGAGGAAGGGAAGGGGGAGAGAGAGAGAGAGGGAAAGCCGGAGGAGAGAGGGAGAATAAATGGCCCCATCGTATAGAGTTAAGACGTGAAAAGTGCAAATAGACAGCTGACCCTCTTACAGCTCGCACATGCAGCTCAAAAAGCGACGCAGCCACCTAAGCCACTTTGCACCCCGTGAGATAGAGGGATGGGGGGAACAGAATGGGAAAAAGAGCGAGGAAAGGAGGGAGAGCGGGATGGCAAGGAGAGGATGCTGGCGAAATGGAAAGAGGCGAGAGATGGAAGCGAGGCAGGCGAACGCGGATGATTTATATCACAGTGAATACGATGGAGAAAAAAAAAAGAATGACAAAAAGAGAATGAAGGAAGGATCAGAGAATGAACGAGGGAGAGGGGACGTAAATCACCGAAGGCTTCACAAACGAGAGGTTGTAAATTACACGCTGAGTGGTCCGCTAGTTAGCATGTAAGCTAAGTAGGCCGTATGTGATTTGATGGAGAGAGGGTCAGCGGAGAGCGCGGGACAAGGAGAGAGGGAAGAAATGTAAAGCAGAGACAAAGAGGGAATGAGGAAAGTGAAGCGTTGAGAGGAGAATTTTCTTTTTTTACACCTTGTTGCTACGGCTCTCATGTAGTTTCTCAGTCACTCAGTCATGTTGTCCTTTTTATTCTTCCTCTTTTGGGGATAGGTTTACATAAGTAATGTGGGATCATGGGGTTTCTTGACTTCATTGTTGAGCAGCCGCTACTGCAGATGAAAATCTATCTACTCTACTTGGACAGAAACGTTTATGCACAAGGTGATAGATGGTATTCACACATCACAGTCAGGGTGGGAAGCTCAAATGTGGTTCTGCTGCGATCCAGATTGCAAGTCCTAGAAATGTAGGGAATATGACAAATTGTTAGAATTTGTTTCCTAAATCAACAACTGAAAAACAATGGATAGTGGAAATCCGGAGTAACATCGGGCTAATTTTTGGAAGTAAAACAACATATTTAATAACCCCTGTTAGCACTCAACCACCGCCTAGCCAACGTTACATGTGTTGTAACATGTGTTGCACAACATGATAGAAAAAGGAGTAAAGTAATTCTGAGTGACACATTCATTTAAGCCTGGAAGTGAAACATTCTGGATGAAATCGAAACGGTAATGTCAGCTAAGAAAGGGCTGAATGCTAACGTTAGCTAATGGATAAACAAGTATGTTGTTTAACGTTGAAAAACGGCCACGATGTCTCAAGCCTCCAGTTTTTCACTGTTCATCATCTTGTTAATGAAGGTTCTCAGTCATCCAGGTGATGCTTATTCTCTATGCATCATCTGGAAACATTAATAACATAGCAGGATAACATAATCCCAGCATTCAAGCATCCCACCCTGAGCTAGCTTCAGAGGAAAATGGCCACCACGTGAATAAGATCTATATAATTATATTACATTTAGTCATGTTTGCCGACTCCTTCCCTCAGTCTTGGTCTCTCTCCTGGACGTTAGTATATATAAGAAGGGTGCAGCCTTTTTTTTCAGACTTCTTAATGCAGAAATGTCACATATTATATCTTTAATAGAAACAAAGCAGAGGGTGGATGTGAGAACAATGGACAAAAGACCGGAGAGTGATTTATAATGAAAGCCATTAATAGAATTTGGGCTCAAGGCAGTTACTGTGTTTTTATTCATAAATGTTACATTCTGCATGTCAACATTTAGTATTTTATATATTTCTTGTGTGTTTTTCTCCACTTCTGCCCATATTTGTGCACTAGTTTGTCATTTTTGCACTGTTACTGTCCTTATCTGTGTGTGTGTGTGTGTGTGTGTGTGTGTGTGTGTGTGTGTGTGTGTGTGTGTGTGTGTGTGTGTGTGTCAAGGGAGCTAGATGCTGTGAAAGGCCATTACCACCGTGAGTCCATGTCACTAGGCCTGTGAAACCCAAGGGAACCCTACCACTGATACAAGGGGATATGGGGATAACACATACACACACACACACACACACACACACACACACACACACACACACACAGAGGCACATAGAAATGTAGACACATACAAATAGAGCTCACATATGACCACATATGGTCCCCACAAAATTGTAAAATTATAAATCACACATGCCAAAATGAACACACAACCACCTACACACACATAAATATATATGTATTGTATACACACACACACACACACACACACACACACACACACACACACACACACACACAGGGGGGTTAAATAGCCCCAAAACAGGCCTTTGAAACGCCATCAGTGTGAAGCTGCCACACATTAGCACTTTACAGGTCACAGCGCCTAAAACAGATATGGTCACCCTTGGAGACTGACCCTGTTTGGCACCGTATTAGAAGGAGAAAATCACATCCAGACTTTGTCCCAAACCCAATAAGAACCGCTCAGAAATAAAATCAGACTCCGGTGTGAGGTCTGAATGAAGAAGCCAGTTTGTGTAACTGTGTTACTTATATGTTCCACATTTAAAATTTTTTTTTTTACAGAATTCAGGAATACGATTGCCAGATCTTCCCTCAGGACTGGAGAGGAGCTGTAGTGCCTTTAGTTTCTTCTCATAGAAACGTTGCAAGTATTGAACTGTATATCCCACTGACATCAGACATGACCACAATAACTACTATGGTGTCCTTTGTCAATCTTTTAGTGACAGCTTGAGGCTTCTCCCCCTCAGCTGTGACAGAGGCCCAATCTGAATACACCGCCTCGCCCCTACAACTCAGTTTTGCCCGTTCACTCTGAGGGGTTGGGTGTCGCCAGGATATAATGTTAGCAGTTAACGTTGCTGCAAACCAAAGACACGTCTGCGGTTGACATTTGTAGCAAATGAGGCATATCATGTTCACATATGCTTATTAGCTGATTTTCACGTCATGAGGTGAAGGGCGATCTTGTCACAGCTTGCTGAACAGCTGAACGCAGTTTGAGTCACTACGATGGATATTTAGCAGAGACCTGCGGACAAAAAAGATATTTTTAGTTTGACCTCATCTGTGGTTATGCAGAAACGTGCTCAGCTGACATTTATCCTGGCGGTTGGGTTGTCCCGACTCTTCTTTGTGTGGAGTTGTAGGGTGAAGTATTCGGGTTGCGAGGCCCTCATAATGTAGACTTCATGCTAACTTCAAACTGAAGGTTACGAGAACTCTCTTTTGTTTATAACAAACATAATACAAGCACTACTAGTTTGCTTACGTCTCAGTAGCTAACTTGGTAGCTAGCAAGCATTACATTGTTGACAGTCTCACATTTTGACATTTTTCAATGTTGCACTGTGGTATCACCAGGATTGCCACAGTAATGCAAGAGGAATCAATACAGCTGTAGACGCCATATTGGAAATGTCCAGTCGAGTCAGTTAACAGAAACGCCATTGATGACTACTGATGGTGTGTTGGAGTCTGTATATTGAGTCTGTGTATTGTGTCTGGGAAATTTCAACCACTACCACTTGAAGGACACTCCTGGTCTGAACTATCTAATTCAGACCAGGATGCAGTGATGGTGCCCCTATATAATAGTAACAGGTCCTACCAGATCCATATTCTTCATATATATGCTCTATTGTTAATTTCTTGTTCTAATATTCCATGTCAGGGGCTAATTTCAGTATGTCAGTCTGCTGTACACGTGACATCTTTTGCCTGCCTGTCCTACCTCTCTGTTGTTCTTCATGAGGTTTCTTCCACTTTTTGGGTGAATTTTTTTCTTCTCTAAATCGATTATGTCTCTGTTTGTTTATATTGTACATATCATCACTTTTTGTTTATTGTTTGTTGTCTTAAATGCATGCATCTTCCCCACCTAGACAAATTCCTCGTTGGAGTAAAATCCTTCTTGGTAATAAATCTGTTTTTGATTCTGATTCTGATTTTCTGAGAATCCTTTTGAGGCAAATTTATGTTTTGTGATATTGGGCTGTATAAATAAAATGCACTTGACTTGACTATTACCAGCCAAAGTTCAGCAAAGTTAAAGATTCCTTGCCATGTGAACTGATTTCCAGCCACTTACTTCAGGGGCCCATGCAGGACAATATTTAAGGTCATAGCCATGTTCTTGCGTGTACAAGGATGCTGTTCTAACCAGCCTATTTGTTTATCAAATCGTATACATCTTCTATCAATGAATGTCTTGTGGAAGTGTACCCTTCTTATAGTAGATGAATGTAATGGAGTTATTTGATCTGATCCTTTGGATTTGGATTCATTAAGTTGTTGAAATACTTCCTATCTGCGAGGCAGCTTTCTACGACTGTCTGGACTAATGGTGCCATTAGGTGTTATGGGAAGCCATAACTGTGTGTCATTGGTATAACAGTGAAACTTTATGCATGTAAATGGAGAATGAAATGGGGCCGAAAAATTAACCCTGCGGGACCCCCAAGATAATGTCTCTGCTATGGATGAATAACCAGTGGTGAGTCTTAAACCACTGAAATAAACCCAGCTCATCATTATCAACAGTGACAGATCAGGGTTATATCCTCCTCTCAGATTAACAGTCACAACAAGATGTGTCATTCATCAGTGCAAGTAGAATCAAGCTGTGTGCAGGTTTCTTTTCCTGTATACATCGTAAATACAGCCAACTTTAATGCTGAGAAGAAAAAAAACGAGTCAAAACACAGCGAAACATCTTAGGAGGAGATTATGAGAGAAAAGAGGAGATAGCAGAGGAGCTAAAGGAGATAAAGGGGGACGAAACGTGGGAGATAGAAGGAAGAGATGTAGATGAAGCCAGAAGGTGGAGGAGGAGAAGAGAGGAGTTAAGTTGGCCATTAGCGATGCGGCGTGCGGCGGAGCCCCGCTCTTACATGCGTTCCACAAGGTTAACGATAAGAGCCCCTCGGCAGCTGAAATGCTCAAGTAGCTTTTATCGTATCATAATAATGAATCAAAGATAAAATAAAATAAATGAACTCCAAAAGCCAAGCGAGTAAAATAAAAAACGTATGTGCGGAGGGTCCGGGTGACCAGGCAGCAGCCCAAACAGAGGAGAGAGAGAGAGAGAGAGAGAGAGAGAGAGAGAGAGAGAGAGAGAGAGAGAGAGAGAGAGAGAGAGAAGTCGTAGAAAGAGAAGAGAAGGAATAAATATCTCGCTCTCTTTTCGGCTAATATCTTCTTATGTCATCCGGTTGAAAAATATTTGCCTGCGGGTCAGGGCTCCCCCTGTTAGGAAAAGGCTTCTTAAAACGCTTCACGGCTCTCTGCTACATTAAATATCTGGCCTCTGCATCCCATTTACTGCTGCTGGCTATTAGGGGAGAGAGAGGGAGAGAGGGAGGGAGAAATAAGGAAGCATGTGAAAGCAAGAGGGAATAGAGTGAAAGAAGCACGGAGGGGTGGGGCGGCATAAACAAAGATGGACGGACGATCGGAGGCTAATTGTTTAAAACACAACAATCAAAGAATCAGACAAAGAACAGTACGTTTGCTACTGTAAGATCTCGTCTTTTCGTCAGTGTGTGTGTGTGTGTGTGTGTGTGTGTGAGTGTGAGTGTGTGTGCTTAGTGCCCTTGGCAAGAGCAGGAGATCTGGCCATTCAGAATGGACAGTAGTTAGCCACCCACCGGAGCAAGCTGTTACCACTTCCTCTTCCATCCTCCCCCTCTCTTCCCCCCTCGCCCTCACCCCTCTCCACTCATTCTTCCCCCGCTCGCTCTCAGCCTGGAGTTCACCTCTAATTCCATGTTTGAATGTCCGGACCAATGACAGATTAGCATTTTTTTCAGCAAATACTTGAGAAGCCGTTGCACCCTCACCATTCACCAAGTCGCTGGAAGGCATTATAAAGCACTTGAACAAAAATTGTGTTATGTGTTTTGCATTTCTTGGCTGTCTTTGTTGTGCGAAGATTTCTGTATTCATATTCAGGCTAACTCCTACTAACTACTAAAATGTAGTCAGTGAAGTTTCCATGGTGAGGAAGCCAGTTTGGTCTGCACACTCAGATTACGGTTCGCTGTGGGACGGATGCTGTCCCCACTGTTTAGTTTCCCTCCTGTGTTCCTGACCTTGTGTGGACTGTCCCCGCCACCATCAATCATGCTCTGTGTTTTTTTGTCCTCTAGTTGTTTGAACAAAGTGAATTCTCACTCAGTTTTTAGACGTTGTGCTACCATTGTGTGTCGTGGTTGTGTTTTTTGGTTGTTTCCTGTTTTATTTTGGTGAATATATCCTCGTGTGTCTTCTTTTACTTTCCACTTCCTGTCTTTGTGTTTTTTGACCACCTTTTTTGATTGCACCGTTAGTTTTACCCGCCTCTCATTAATGTTCCCTCCCTTGTGTATTTAATTCTGTGTCTTACCCTCTCTCTTTGTCAGCTTGTCTGTTTTTGTGTTCATGTGAATCTTGTGCTTCTCGTCTGTTCCCTGGTCCTGTTTTCTTCCTGGTGTCGCTCATCTGTGTTCGCGCGTCCAGGTGTTTGTTCTCCGTCACTTTCTGGTTTGTTTTTTGTGTTTGCATTCTTATTTTTGTTCTTGGATTCTCTTTAGTTGCCTTTTTGTCGGCAGCCATATATTGCCAGTGTGAAACCACTGGATATATTTACTGGATGTCGAGACAATTTCCAGCTGTTTTTGTGGTGTCACGTGAAACACTGCAACCTGAAGTAATGTAAAGGCTTGCAGACATGTACATGGCCAACATTTCTTGGTTGACTGGTTGAGTAGCGCTTCCCTGGCCCTGCATCTGTGGAGGGTTGAATAACAGATCCATGAGTCTGAAGGCTCATCAGATGTCAGGTGACGCAGGATTTTACATCTCTGGAATGTTATCCCGGCTGCAACCATCATCAGGTAGATTCCGCTTACGTTTATGTGACTGGCCAGAAAAAGTAAATCCAGGTTCAACTGTTTCGTTGGGACCGAACTTTCTTATACATTATGTTTTTGTTGTTTAGCATCAGTCTCTAAAAGAAAACAACAAAATGTGAGTTGAAAAACAAATCAGAGACAAAGACAGGTGTCAAAACTGGAAGCCTGGTTTTAATTGATATTGCTCTACTGTAATAATCCTGAAAGGCATAGTCTGGAGTAACACATGTAATGTTTCAACCCATAGTAGTTTAAGTTACAGAATCATAGGTCTCTCTTTTTGCATTGAACAATATATACAATGTGAAATAAATACATTTACACAAATGGACATTATTGTTGGAGCACACTTGTATGATACACGTCACAAAAATATACAGGTTATTGTTTCTTTTTTTTTTCTTTTTTTTTCATTTACTGATGTGAAGCACATCTAAAATCTACAGACATGTTCTTAATAACACTACAGGGTCTTCTCTCGAACACAACTCGTCCACCACACAAGGGTCCTTCTGTCTTTAAATATCCTTTGTATCCAAATGTTTCGTCTCTCTCTCTCCTTTCAATATTTTCTTCACATTTGCAAATTCAGGCTGCAGGTTTAGCTGCAGCACGAGTGGCAGTTACATTTGGGGATTAAATACAACTAAATGACTAAACACTGTAGAGCTGTAGATAGACACAGTTTGGCCTTAGCAGATTTCAGGGGGCAGCCATGGTAGATGGTCAATCCTGCCTAAATAACCCTTCTGTTTTCCCGCTAAACTATTGTTACATATGAGTATTCGCAGCTAATGGATCTAAGTTCCAGATGAGGGCGGTAACATGGTGCCGCAAAGTGCAACCAGGTCAAACTCTTTCTATCAGTGGCTCTGCAGAAAACCCAGACAGTCCTTCTTCCAACGCTCCACATAGAAAATACCAGTTTGGTTTGTTGTCATTTATATGGTTTTAACACTAACTGCAAGATAATCTTAATAGCTACGAGAGCAATGTGGATGTACAACTCAACACAAACAAGTGCAACTCTTGTCTCGTCATTGTACAGTCATTAAAATATTGCTTTTTTAAAACTAAAATCTGATCAAGGGAAATCCCTTTTGTCTCGTACGTTCAAACCAGATCTTGGCTACGAGCAGCAAAGTTTTATCAAAACCTCTGAAAGAGTCACACGACCTCCCTTCAGATTTCAGCTGGTGGATTTGTTCTTTTTTTAGTCATGACCATCATCTTCTATGAATTATTTAATCAACACAGATCTTTTGATATTTCTGTACATTTTGGAACTTACACAAAATCAGTGCTTGCTACCAGCAGAAAGTAAACTTGGTTTGTTTTGAAAACCAAAATCCAGCTCAGCCTTCGTCACCTCGGGGAGACGTGTGACATCTTTCATGGTGTCGAACTGATCAGAAGTACACAGGATTGGTTTGACAACTGACAAATCAAAATAAAAACAGAAACATAAGAGAAACAGTCGTAAAAAAAAGAGCACCTTTCTTCCATAAGTTGTTTTTAGATTAATGTACAGCAGTGACGATAAGGATAACCATCGTCCTGACAATGAGACCGTGTTTGAAGTTACAATCAAAACAGGAAAATTCAACTCTGTCGTCGGGGATTTCGCTTACAAATATCTTATATATGCACCTGTGAAATAATTGGTATGTATATTTCCTCTCTAAAAAACATTATATGTCGATGTTTAAGACCTCTGATGAGTCCTAGAATCTTTATTTATGCTATTTATGTGTATAAAGAGGTACAATGAGTATAAGAACTGGGGCCGAAGCAGAAACGTGTCCCACAATGCAATGAGTGCACAGTGAAGAGAAAACAGCAAGTGCAAATGAAATTTTCTGTAACATTTCCCAAAAAATGTTTAGTCCTAACCTTCACTTGTCTGATCGCTTGTAAAACAAGATATTCTCCTGGAAATGAGCTGAAATCAGGACACACAAAAAAAGTTTTTGATCTTCTTATTTTCTCTTTTTGACTGCTGAAACAGTCAAAGATGATGATGACTGAGCCGAGCCGTATGGAAGGCAGTTATATACAGCGAGTTTATCAAAAAAGAGTCACCTACAGTTCTGAATTACTCAAATGTCCTTTTCATTTCATCGTTATTTAAAACCTAAAGATATACAGTATAGTGTTTATTCTACAGGAAAGTTACACAAATGATCCCTTTTTAAATACTTGTATGGTGTTTCTTCATTTAGATACTAAATATTTAATTATTAATGTATAGTTTGGTAAAGATGAATACTGTAATTTGATCCTGGTGGTCTAGTTTAAGTTACTAGAAGAAGAGCCTTATATCCGGTTCGGTTCATTGGGAGAGAATCCGGTGCCCAGACCCCCAGCGGACTGATCCGACAAGACAGACAACATGGCCTCTACTCTACTCTGTGTTGTCTAAAGAAGAAGCACACGGCACAAGAACGGGAATCACCACAAGAAAAAAGTACACAGCAACGCCTCGGAGGACTCAACAGAGGAGGAAAGAAAATGAACGGAAAGAGGACTTCAAAACAAAAAACACATAAAAATTAAAGAAAACAAGTTTTTTCTTGATAGAAAAAACAGCGAACATGAAACACACATCGAGGCTGAACTACATTTTTATCTTTTTTCTTTTTTTTTTCTCGATTTTGTTTCCAATAAAATGTCTTATGTTAGAATTATAATCTGTATAATTTACAATATACAATGTTTAAGAAGGCTGAGAAAAATACCCCTTACTAATAATACTGATGTTTGATAGACAGCGTGTGATGTTAGAGATCAACTACACTTAAAACTGCTGCACTCCTCCGCTGTGACAAGTTGCCATTTTATATTAGATTACACCGTCTTCTGGATCACATGTTTTGGCATTCTTATTCAGCTTTACAAATAACTTAATGATATAAAAACAAAGCTCTCGACTCCTTTCACCTGTTAAAGCTGTAATCAGTCAGCTGTGCAGTCCACAACAATGAAGTCACTTGACTGGAAGATGTCAGACTGCTTCCTGTTAGCTCAGCTTTCCATTTCTAGATGCTATAAAAGTCATTTTTAATGTTCAATAAAAAAAAATGTCAAAAAGTGGATATCACAACAATAACCACTTAAAGTCTATGTGGTTATAGGTCTAATCAATTAAGGTAATTAACCTGTATACATTTTCTGACTTATTCATCATTAATTATTTAGATTGTATTAGTTAGTATTGTTGGTTTCCATCATTACAACACCAAGTTATCTATGAACAGCGAGAACTGGAGCAGCGAGCTAACATGAAACTGTCGAGTGTTTTAATTTGGATGATGTTTTGTTTTTGCGTTAAGTACCATCTCCCTCAGCACAGATCCAGATTCAGTCAGGTTATTCTGATGGTGCCCACACAGAAACATACCTCAAGGACAAAAACTGTATTACAGAACAGCTGATTTTAAACAAAGAACTGTCTGGTTTGAATTAGATTTAAAGCGACTGGCCACAAGAAAAAGTGCTAACTTTAGAACCATGTGGTAATTTTCAAAATGGATGTTGGATCTTTTAGCTGCTTGTGTTATTTCTTCAACTCTCGTAATAATTATTCTTCACACGGCTTTCACGTGACAGCAGCATTAACATCTCATGGTCCATAGTTGTTCCTGCCTCGCTGCCTCGAACAGAGGAAATATTGAATGTTATCTAATAGCTTATGGCAAGTTACACAGAGAGAAGCTACGAACTCTCCCTTCCTCTCTCCCGAATTTAAGACTGGCACGTTATGTTAATATTGCAGACTTAGTCCATATGCACAAACCCCTCCGTTAAAAACCACTATTGCTCAGAGTTTTCTAAGAAAACGCCGATTTTTGTTAATACATTATTACTTGTTATATTTATATATATATGATAATTGCTGAAAGTGGTCAAGCTGATAGAAAAAAGGAAAGACATATTGATTGATTCAGTTTTAAGAAGACAATATTAATAACAAAAAAACAAAGCCATGTTATATGTCATATACAGGATGACAGTTATTTACAACCCTAATACTGGTACAACGCTAAGATTATTTTTAAGATAGAAATAAAGAAAAAATAAGGAAAGGAACAATAGTTGTTCTTCTGTCAGTTTGTCAGCACACCTTTCCCTCTGGTTTGTATTGAGTGACTGAAACTCCCTCATCACTCCCTCAGTGGATCACAAGATTATCTCTGTACTGACGCAAGAGATGAGCTGGAGGTTGTGAGTGCAACGGAACGAGGAGGGGAGTACTGACGTGATACTTTGCAGTTTTTTGGAGTTTTGGGAAATGAGCATGGGCTGGACTATTCTTAATGGCACATAGACGGACTGAAATCTCTATGGACTTGTGTTTGTGTGGAGAGCTACAAACCTGGGCCACTGTGCGGCTGAAAATGTCTCAAACAGACATCCATTCACAAGGGGGGAGTTTGACTTCACAGAGAATCTGGACTGAGTCTTCATCTACCAGCTGGACAGTATCATTTTTTTCTTACTTATAAACTCTGTCGATCAATCCCACCTCATGTTGTTTGTATATCTAAAGCATTTTCAGCCACGGCGAGTGTGCAAACACTGTTAATACGGATGGTTTGGGAGGCCAGGGGCACTGGTCCTCAACAGATACAACAAATAGTTAAGTTGTAGTTGAAGTGGGGGAGTCATGGGAACCAGGAGCTGAATTTAGGGAGAACCATTCAGTGGTTTCCAATCCTGGTCCTTCAAACACTGAGCCCTGCTGGTTTTCATCATATTCAGAAACATTTAAAGAACTGTGTGAGCAGAAAACCAGCAGAACTCTGAGGCCCAGCATTAAAAGCCACTAGTAGATCAGAGCAGAAACAGCTTCGGGGTTGTGAAAGTTAAGTTTGCTGGCGTCCTCTGAATGGATGAGCTCCATTCTTTGGCTGGGCAAATCTCCTCTTCTTTTCTTTACGGTCCATCCTTCAAAATTTCATTGTACATGTAATTTGACTACAAACGTCATTAATACTTCTTTAGTGTTCTTTTTTTTCCTCCACTCGTCTTCTTCTTGAACACTTAAAAAACTCTGTTGGGGGAAATAGGGAGGGAAAGGAGACACGAGTGAAGTCTTTCAGTCTCTCAGGACTAAAATGAAGAGTTTCTTTTAAATGTGTCCTTGTTTAAGTGTTTGTATTTAATAACATCTTAATCGTTATTAAATGCATAAGAGTTTTGTCGTCTTCAATGTTCAGAGTCACCGTGGTAACTGGTAAGTGATTGTTAATAGTTTTAAAAGGAATTATCATCTTCCCTCGGTAAAAGGGGGGTCATGTCAGTCTGTCAGCATCTCCCCCAAAACGAAAGGTCAAGTGAGCGCCCTTTGTCACAGACGGTAGAGGTTCAGGGGTTCAGGTAAGAGGTTTAGGTTATTTGTTTCTTCATAGGGTGATGTGTCAGCAGACATACTTCTGGGACATATTTCTGAGTGTGTGCGTGTGTGTCAGAGTGTGTGCGTGTAAAAGAGCAAGAGGTCATTCAAAGTGAGAGTTTGAGTTGAAGCTCAGGTGGGTCAGACTGGTGTCTGGCTGTCCTTCCGTCCATTCTCCCATCCTCAGACCTTGGCTTCCAGCAGCTCCAGGAAGAGTTTGTGCATTGGGACTTTGCCGTCCTGCTTGATGCTGTAGAAGTGTTGCACGGCCTTGGTGGAGGTCTGGCGGAGCAGGGGGAGGGTCATGAGCAACTTGCCCGCCCGGCGGGGATCCTCCTGGTGCTGGGAGGCCTCGTAGTCCTGTAGGGCCTCATGGAGCACATCCTGTAGCTTCTGCACTGCATCCACATCTTCGATGTGCATGGAGTCTGCAGGAGGAAGGAGGAAATATGCATGACTGAAATTTAAATGTGAGCAAAAATATATTTGATAAGGTATTTGTAGTATCTACAGACATTGTTTCTTCTTGTATTCCTGTGTTTGGTCCACTACACAAGATTACATACGTTATATGCATCATCTCAAATGTTATATGGTACATTTCAATAGAAGGACAAAAGTGGGTTCTAGAAATAAAGGCAGGCAGGTTCTGCAGTGTAGAAAGCTCCCACATCTCTCTCAGGCAACGTTTACAACAGTGTGTGTCTTTGTCAGTCCCTGTGCCCCTCTATCTGCTGTGTTATTGCTCAATGCTGCAAAGGGGAGAGGCGCTTAAGATTCAATCCAAAAATCCAAACAGGCTCAACACAGGGATGCTCCTGCAAGCCTCAACTCAGGGATGAATTTCCTAAGAGATTTTTAAAAAGAGCACATTTACATTTGCAATTTAACCAATGAGAAACGTCAGTGTTTTACACTGCAGAGCAGGGAGAATTTAGCTAAATGTTTGTAAACTTTAGAGGTTTAATAATGAGTTAAACACACACAGCTAAACTGCCAGTATACGATTTAAAATTGCTCTTTATGTAGATTTAAAACCTGCTATTTCTCATGGATAGAAAAATCCAGTAGTGGGACTTTAAATGCAGGAGCTGCTCCCGTCTCTGTCTTTAAAGTGTGGATCTGTGGGTGTGATGAATGGACAGACAAAGAGACGGGTGGGCGGAGAAAAAAGAGATGGACTCGTAGAATGATGGAGAGACACAGAGACACCTGAGAGTCCATGCTAGTGTGTGCGTGTGTCTGTGTCTGTGTGTGTGTGTGTGTGCATACGTATTTGTCTGCACACACCTGTAATCTCTCTTTGAGCTGGCATGTAAGGTGTGTTTCAGCATATGTGGCAGTAAAAGGCTGAAAATGTCCCTCAATGATAATGCTCCATATTGCCCCTTAGGGAGGCAAAGTCTTAATGTGAGCTGGCCTTTAGCTCCCAACCTCCGATCAATGTCTGCGATCAATGACTACATGCATGTTAAATAATAATCACAAGGCAACTATTGATAGGCCACCACACCCCAACACACACACTAAAGACACACACAAACCAGATGAGACCTATGAGTGGATGTGTACACATAATAAATGTTAAGGTATTTCATGTTTGGACACAGAGTATGATGACTCAAGCTGATGTAATTACTCTACATGAACTGCATGGAGCTCTAAAAGAAAAACTGTGTGTGTGTTTCCTGACATTTTATAGACCAATCAACAAATATCAAGATCAATATCAAGAATATATCTGACAAATTCAGTTATAAAACAATTACATGTCAATTAAAACATACATACACACAAATATATATACGTGTACATATGTGTGTGTATATATATATACACACAATTAATATATATATATACACACACACACACACACACACACACACACACATATATATATATATATATATATATATATATATATATATATATATATATATACACATACAAGGATTGAACACAAGCACATGAACACACTGACAAACCTTGGCAAAGAAAGTATGAACTTACACAAACATGGTCAATGAAACATAAAAAAGACACCCTGCAGACAAAATGTGTGACAACAGCCACACACACGTAGAGGGGCACACTTCCACATACACAAACACAATCAAATACACATTGTTGGATCTATAGAGTGTAATGCATGTATCAGTATGCAGGACCAGACCAGTCAGAGGGTTGGATTCTATAGGGATCAATAGAAAACTCGGCTTCTGTCGGCTCTCAATTTTTGTTACTTTTTCCCAGTTTAAATAAGCGTCGGTGCGCCACAATATTCTGAGGCAGGGGAGGAAACAATGTTGGATTATAATTAACATTACAAACAAATACAATCTATACAAATGTTTTGCATATCTCTAGGACAGTGCAATCTTTCTTAAATTTTTCTCATTTTTGGCCAAATATTTAGCTTCCCCTGATGGAGTGCCTCTTGTCAAATGAAGACATAAAATAAAATGTAAACATAAACTAAATGTACAAATTGAATAATACTGTCAGTCACAAATGAACAAATTAACTCATTCTGATCTTTTTCTCATTCTTAGATTTCTAATACATGGTTAGTTGGAGTACAGCCTGCAATTACCACAAGTTAAAATGAAGTTAAGTAATGAGTTTCACATTGTTTTTGATTAATATCGTGCGTTTAGTATTTAAGCTGCAAGACATGGCCGCTGCCTGTGCTGTGACCCGCAGTACACTCTCAAGTAAAACAGCAGACGTTAATGAGCACGAGCACAAAAGGCTGTTAAAACACACGTGTTAACATGAAACTCACAATGCATGCATGCACACACACACACACACACACACACACACACACACACACACACACACACACACACGTAAATGAATGCACAGACACACACACAGACACACACGTGCCTGCTGTTTCCCATGGCTAGTTTAGCTGTCTTTACATGTGGGGCACGTTTGCTAACATTTCTTAAGGCTGGGCTTCATTAATGCAGACGATTAGCATCCTGTGAATTAATTAGTGTCAGTGCCCTTCAAAATGCTAATGCTAGCATTCTGTTGTCTTGAAGAGCAGTTAGAGAGTCTGGGCAGTGATACAAAGTTCTTATTTGGATGTAAGCTGTTTGGATTTCATCAGTTAAAAGACTAAATACTATTTCAAATGTGAATTTCCTCAATAGTGAGCTAAACTTTTGATGGACAACTACTCTCTGAATTTATCTGCATGTTTTACTTATCTGACAATCCTGATATGTTATACAATATTATTAAAACCTAAGAAAATAACCAACAATTTTATGAAATGCTGAGATATACTGTAGTGAGCAAAATGGATGATTTAATATTCCACTGCTCTACATTCAACATTTGCTGTGTTAAAACTCATAGACTTTCCTCCTCCTCTCTGATGCCTTGTGAAAAATGTGCTGCAATTTGTAATCATCAGAGGGCAAGCTGAGGGAGAGCTCCATCCCTCTTGTTAGCAAAATGACCAAAATGCATCCCCTGTGTTAACCTGCCATCCCTCTCCATCCCCAAAGCATCTGTACATGGAGCGCAGGCTCTACCAACTGAGCTACCAGTGCCCCTCGAATCATTACATTTTGACTGTGCTTTTGTATTTTAACTGGTGCAACTTTTCTTGGCCAGCAATCTCACAGACCAAGTGCATGAAATGTAAGTGACTGAAATGATGCTACTCAGTCAAATCTGTGTAGTTTGTAAAGCATCATTATTCAAGTCAAACAGATATGCACACAGGCGGGAGACGAGACGAGAGGAGAGACAACAGTTAGAGAAAATCGAGAGCGGTAACTGGGCTTTTGAGAAAGAATGGACTCTTACATGTTCATTCTTCATTCTTCCCATGGAGACTGTGGATGTCATTAAAGGAGCAATTTGAGATTTTCACTAACTTAGCTACCTTAGTTTTAATGTTTTTTCTGAATCCTGCCATTCTATCAGATCATATTCTTTAGGGGGCATAGCAGGGGATCTGTTAAAAATGAACATCGCGTTGTCTTCCCATGTGAACTGTAAAAAAAAAAAAATTGCACCGGCGACAACATGTTTGGTGGTCTAGTCTACACTGTGTGACTCTGCTCTGAAGCACAGTAAAAAATAATAGTTGAACATGTTATTAAGAATTGCATCTTTCATTTTTCTTGTGACTTTGGACATTATTGTTCATTTATGGTTCTGAAATCTGATGCACCAAAGTTTATACGCCTCTTTCACTCTCTGACAGACACGTCAACCAGTTCAGGCCGATGGGAATCTTAGAGGCAACAAGAGCTCTGTCACACCTGTTTGACAATTAATTCATCATAACAGCAGAAGCAGCTTTCTCAACTTTCAGTCTGCCACATTTATAGAGCAACAGACATGCACACGCACACGCACACGCACACACACACACACATATAAAGTGCCCAGTGATTGATTGTCACATATAGCCCCACAGGAAAACATGTCAATATTTTCTGTATGTGTATGACAGTGTGTCAGTTTATGTGTAAGCAAACATCTTCCAATGGCTCATATTTAATTACACATTCATCTGATATGTTATTTATACTATTATATGCGTTCACGAATATATCAGAGAGATGAAGTTTGAGAAAAAGAGTGTGAACGTGTCGGTGTGTGTGTTGATGGCAGCGGAGTCAGAACAAAAGGCCCCTCCCTTCCTATTCAAAGCTCTCTCGTTGCATTCTCCCATTTAAACACATTGTATTGACAGCTCCCCCCTTGTAATTAAAGAGTACTGAAGAGCTGGCCTGCTTCCAAGACAAAGTTCAAAAGACGGGTCATGGGAGGAAGAAGGCGTGTGTGTCTGTGTGTGTGCGTGAGAGGGAATGTGTTCATGCGCGCCTGTGTCAGTCAGCTGTCGATGCAGCTGGACACATCAGAGAGGGGGCTTTATCGACAGACTTTGGGTTCTAATGATTTCACCTTATTTAACAGGCATCTGAAGAGACGACTATGCTAATTGTAAAAGGGATTGCCACTTTGTTTTGGGGGGTGGGAGGTGGGTTTCAGGTTGTGTGTATGCTTACATGGAGCCTTTGTGTGTATCTGCATGTGTAAAATGACCGTAGGTATGTGTGACTTTTAAAACGATGATGTGATTACTGTGTGTGGAGGTTCGAAAAAATGTCTGAGAGTGAAAGTATGCGTCATATGTCGCATTTCAGTGTGTATATATGTGTGTGTGTGTGTGTGTGTGTGTGTGTGTGTGTGTGTGTGAGTTTGGATGCAGAGTATTGAAATGAGTCCTTTGATGGTTCAGTTTAAATGAGTCCCATGAGACTGGAGATTCCTGGGATTAACCCTTTCTCTACCAGGCATGTGCTCACAAACACACAGACAGACAAACATCGGCTGAGAGAGAAGGATTTCATACCTGAGTTAGCCAAAGCGATGGCCTTGAGAGTGACAAATTCCTCCTTCTCTAGTTTCATAGTCTTGTATTTCTTGACCAGCTGAAGGATGGCGTTGTTCAGGTCCAGGAGCCCGGCTAGCTTTGACTGGTCCTCGTCCATGATGTAGTCCTCAGCGTACACCAACTGAAGAAAAACACACAGAGGTTAACGTGGATCTATACATTTCATGAGAGAAAGAACCAGAAATGAAGGTAAAGACACTAACCTTGTCTTCAAATGACAGCGAGCGGTACACAACACGTAGGATCAAGATTTCCATCCATGCACTCTGCAGTAGACTCATCTGGTCTGCCAAGGACAGCGTAGAGAAACCTGGGGAATGGTGACAGAGAAGGAGGGCAAAAGAGGATGGTTAAATTAAAATGCTCACCCAAAAACAGAAGATCTCAAGAGATATTCAGTACTGGAGAAATAAGAAAAAATACAGGCTAGCCTATTTTTGTTAAGTGCTTTTATCGTTTTTAGTAAATCAGAATTTAAAAGTGGAACCAAGGAGGAACAAAGAGAATCGGAAAGGAGAGAATGAAGCTTGTTTTTAAGTGAGAGGGTCAAGATCAGTACTCCCCCCTTCCCTCCCTGCCCACCCTCCATCCATCCAGTTGACCAAAGTCCTCCTCCTCCACTTCTTCATCCTCCTCCTCTTCCTCTCTCCCCTGTGCCCAGGGCTGTTCTCTGGGGAAAGGCAGGCCTTATCTCCCCCTGACACAACCTCCATGGATCAATGCTGGCCATCGCTGCTGCACCGCTCAAACACACACACTAATTGCCGCCATGGCCTCAAAACTCCTGCTTTCTCCGGTGTCAATCCATGTCCTTCTATTTGCCTACGTCTATATCTGTCCGTCTCTCCAATCGCAATCCATGGCTTTCTTTATCTGTCAGTGTCCGTCTACGACTGACCATCTGTGTGCCTGATTCTCGTTTCACTTTTCTTTTCCATCCATCTTGATACTTCTCAGTCTGGACATCCCGCATGTTTCGAATCTATTGCTGCCTTCTGTTTTGGTTTCAATGTATACTTTTTACTACTTTCATTTTGTTTGTAATATTTTTTACTCTTACTGTATTTTGAATACATCCTCACTTAAGTGCAGTAGACTCTGGCTTGTTGTCTCTCTCTCTATGTCTTCCTCTTTCTGCCTGTCTATCTCTTTAATGGAACACCTGCCCACTCACACCTTTCCTCACAGCTGTCCTCTCCTCACACACCTGTCCATTCACACCTGCCTATGTGTGTCTTTGTGTGTGTGCAAGCTTTTATAGGCAAAGGCAAAGACAGTGGCCCATGTGAGCACACCTGTCAGACCTCACCGCAGCTCTCCAGTGTGTGTGCGTGTTTGTGTGTGTGTGTGTGTGTTTGAGAGGAGCATCCTGCCAGGAGAACCCGGCAGATGAGAAGGAAGATATTTCTTCAACAACATCTGCTGCAGTGTGCCTCCTCTTGAGATGGTAGGTGTGTGACAGTGTGTGTGTGTGTGTGTGTATGCCTGTGCGTTTGGGGCTCTTATCTTACATTGTGTTGATGGGTAATGGCAGGCGTCTCATTATGTCCAGGTTGCAGGCTATTGTTGTTTGTAATGTGCTCTAATTCATCCTATCTACAACTGCACAACAGCTCCGCCACACACACGCACACACGCGCACACTCTCGCTCTCACACAAACACTGTATATATACAGTAGTCAGACATTGTTGCACTCACACACACACACACACACACACACACACACACACACACACACACACACACACACACACACACACAGTATCACATGTGCATAGACAAAAAATGCATAGGAACACACTGGATTGAATCCAAATGTGTATGATTGATACAACACACACACAAGCACACACACACACACACACACACACACACACACACACATACGTACACACGTACACACACACACACACACACACACACACACACACACACACACACACACACCACAGTGAAGGGAGCAGTATCGTTGCCAACTGGCAGTGTCTTCTTCTACTTAATGAAATCATCAGAAGGGATTAGAGGTGAATTTCTTAAGGGGGTCTTCATGCACACACACACACACGTGCTCGCGCGCACACACACACACACAGATCTCACATGTCTTTAGGGAGTCTTCAGGACTTCACCACTCATTGTGGGCAGGGGAAATCGGCACAGGCATTGCTAAAATTAACACACACACTTATTGAATCTGTTCAAACCCCGGGGTCAAGTGAAGAGAAGAAGACATGAGTGAGGGGTTAATATAATTTAATGGTGTCACTGGTTGTGTGTTTAACTTGTCCCTGCATGTGTGTGTGTGTTTCCAGCGCTCTGGCAGTGGGAGCAGTGTGGAGAGTTCAATCAATTCACACACTTCTCTTTCGTGGAATTTGATCCGAGGGCATGCACGGCTCAAGAAGTGGGCACAAATACAAACAAGGTAAAACAATGTCAACATCATCATCCACTTCTGCATGACGAGCTGTATGTTTGATTGGCTTCCACGTATCTCTCATCAACAACCATCTCCCTCCTACTTACAAGCACACGTGCACAAACACACACACACACACACACACACACACACACACACACACACACACACACACCTAACACCAATAATTAAAACCTGTCTGATTAATTTATTGAGCTGAAAGTGCAGCTTTTCTTATTGAGGTACATCAATGATTTTTATCAGGATGTGGTTTGCGTGTGTGTACAATGTGTCTGTGTAGGTGAGTGTGGTGTGTGAAAGCATTGTGTGCGCTTCATGTATATACTTATACTGTGCATCTGAACAACTACAAACTACACATAACTGCACTGAAAGTGTGCTGGCGTATGTTGTTTCATCAGCGTGTTTGTTTGCATACATTCCCATACATATGTTTCCACGAGCCTCTGCATGTGCGTCTCCATCTGTGTGTATTTCTGTGTGTTTGTGTATGTGTGTGCCTCCCCGACCCCCTCCCCTCCCCTCCTCAGCAGCCTGTCTGCGCTGTTCAGCCATCCAATGCCTCTTATCTGTCTGATTAATAGGCGGCCAGCTTCAGGACAAATTAATTAACAGATAACGCCATCTCTCCCTTCTTCCCTTCCTCCCTTCCTCCCCTCCTTCTCATGAAGCGATCGATACAGCAGAAGAAAAGAAACATCAATGGGAATTTAGTGCTGATGATGGAGAGAGAGAGGTATTGATGGAGAGAGAGAGAGAGAGCACAAGAAAGAGTGGGATGGAGGAGGGAAGAAAGCAGAAGGGGGGAGAGGCGTTGGAAGTAGAGATGGTGGTAGAGGAGGGAGGGGTGGAGACCTTTCTTTCATACCTGTGATTTCACTTGACAAAAGAAGGTTCCTGATTTGGCTCTAATTACATTCCCTTTCTGCCCATTGTTGATAAGCCATCTCGCACTATGTGTGGGAATATTAGTACATTAGTGTGTGTGTCGATGTTGTACAGCCTGTGGTGATGGTGGGCTGAGCTGACTGTACAGTAATGTAGAATTAAAATAAAGTAAAAAAAATAAAATAAAAGTGTTGCTTAAATATAATAACACAAACATCAACATTGGAAATGGAATAAAATATTCATACTTATGTTTTCATTAGTCTATAATGACCTGAAAATAAGAATCAGGTTTTGGTTACCTTAGACTGAACTTTTAAAATCTACAGGAGAAGCAGCTCCTCTTAGACTGAGTATGCCATGTTGCACCACAATGCTTCTACTACAAAATGAAGCACTGGCTCTATACGGAGCCATTCAAGTTTTTTGTGGTGTTTTTAGTGGCTGGTTTCAATCTGGAACCTGAGTGCTAGGTGCCACTAAATCCTACACACTGGACCTTCAAACTCACTGTTTAATGAACAGCATGTCTGGTATACTGTACACTCTAAACATTTGCTCCTCTATTCTCATTCAACATGAAATGTCCAAGCAAAAAATACCAGCTTATTTATTTTCAACAGGGCTATTATGTGAACAGGGCCAGTTGCATTAAGAGAGAGGCTCTGCTGCCTGTCCTCTTCTGTGTGGTCCTATGATGTGACAGTATGTCTTTTTAAAAGTATCCTGGTACAGCAAAGACAGCTTAAATTAGTATGATGCTGTGGATTTTAATCTTTTGATTAGGTAATGAGATATCAATGTAATAAACAAATCTATGGAGAAGCAAAATGTTCACAGAACATTTTTTTAAAAGTTCAATTTTGTCCTTTTTCTCCCCCTACAATGTCTGCCAATGGAAACCGAAGCATTATTAACGATAAATAATGTTTGGATAAACATGTTTAGAAAAAAGATAAATTAAATCAGGACACAAACATGAACGCTCATCTTGTGTCCAAGTTTTGCATTTTGTGTGCCCACTCATCATCTCTCCACATTAGAAGGTAGCTCTTCCTGGACCGTAAAATAATTAGGGCAACATCTATATTATCTACTAAGTATATGACCTTAATGTTTAGGTGAACAGGTTGGATTTTAATTTCTTTCAGGGTGTGATCATAAGGAGTTGGGTGAGCCAAGGGGTGCATCCGGTCTGTAATGACCCAAATTATGTATTTGTTTTGATGTTTTATTTTGGGTGTGTCTGCTTAAATATTAGGACACTCTATTGTATCTATGAAGGCACAGAGAGCGAGTGAGTGTGTATAGGTATGTGTGTGTGTGCATGTGCCATACATTGGTCTGACAGAAAGAGGCTGCAGTGCACTCATGCAGACTTAACCTCTGCTGCTTGCTCTCATGCTCTCTTTCTTTTTTCTCTTCCCTTTGCTCTATCAGAGACACACACACACACGCACACACAGAGACAAACACACACACAAACACACGTCGATTCCCCAGCCACCCTGCGGCCTGTTTGTCTGCCAAATGAGTCCTGACTGCACGTTTACACCCGAGACCGCACAACAGTCTGGCACAGACACACACACACACACACACACACACACACATAGGATAGCCCTCTCTCATGCCCCAGTTGCTACACAGACACATACGAACACACATATCCAGGAGGCCTATATTTGTTTTCTTGTGGTTACAGGGCAAATGGGAACCAGTGAGATGCTTATGAGTACCTGCGTGCTTGTGTGTGTACACTTTGTGGTATTTGTGGAGCTATTTGTGTGTGCACCATGGGTCTGTGTGCGTCTGTATCAAAGTGCCTGTACATCTGCAATAACTGATGCAGAAGGTTACTGTTTGTGTTTGTATTCATGTGAAAGCTGTGAAAATCTGATTTGGTCCCAGTTATTAACACACATCCACTTATATTCTGTCACTGCAGTGGAAAATGGGACTATTGTCACACTTCATATGGGGATCTTATGTTAGAAATCCTTGAAAATGTGTTTTAAGAAGCATTGAAGAAGTGAAAGTAAATCATATCTGTCATAATTACATGATATGTATGTTATGCCTCACTGAAGTTAATAATTTAAAATGATTCGATTTAGGGAGTCACATTGTGAGGGCTCACCTTTGTGCTGCAAATTAAATGTCCAAACTTTACCAATACAATACCACAATCGTGACTTCAGCATGGCCAAGTCATGTTTTTTTATTCCACAGAAATATAAACATATATTTCTCTCAAGTTAAATCCTCAATGTCTTTTATTTCCTGGTATCTACGGTGATTCTTGTTATGTATCTGAAATTTTTTTGTTGTATTGGCTCATTATAATTTTGTTATGCACACATTTGAGAGTGCGTCTCCTGGTGAATATGTGTGAACACGGCGAGGGTGATGCCAGCAGAGAAGCAGGTCAAATCAGTGTTGCTGGACAACATTTGATCTGAATGAGCCAACGACCAACTTAACCCCCAGTGTGAGGCTGGAGCTCAGACAAAAAGGGCAAATAGTATTTGGGCAGTCTGTCTGGCATTGTATCTATCTCATTATGCACCAGTTAAATTTAATCAAACATGAATTTTAATCTTTTTAATTAAATATCTATAATTTGTTTTCTTTATTGTTTGTGTAAAGCTGAATAGAAACATATTTCAAATATTATAGGATACAAATGGTGGATGGTCCATCTGCACACTTGTAGCAGGTCTTGCACTCGGTTACAGTTGACACTGTACTCTCTCCTATTTGATCATGGCCACAGGACACATTTAACAGGAAACTTTGGTCTGTCTCAACAATTTAACAGCAAAAGCTCCACACACTTATCAGGAGTTATCGGTCATGAAGCTGTAAAAATGAGGTTCACACATTGTCACAGAAATGTAACACAATACAGCAAAACTGAATTCACACTTTGGCACACTGTGGCAAATAAGTCAATTGCTCACGGTGTGCTAATGTTTCAGATAATGTGGTAACCTACAAGGCTACAACAGTGTAATAGTGTAGTAGACATCTAATAGACACCATATTAAAATTGTCAGTCATCAATTTCTTTGAAAACTGCCAAAGACTTGTAGATGAAACAGCAATCTATCATTGTTGATAGATGTTATCTTTAATTAATAGGCACCATCCATTATGTTGCAGTCTATCAAATCTCTTTGTTAGAAGGCGTTTTAAAAAAGGGACTGATAACTGTGATTTAAACTGCTTTATGATCATCTTGTTGTTTATTGTAGGTGCGAGGAGAACAGTGGACTGTACATGTGCAGCATGTACACGTATTGTGTTCTGCAGGGGACAGATTTAAGTCTACTGGCCCACTGAGATAGAGATTGCATTAGGACACGTGAAGTTTCCAACAGTTACCAGCACATCGCTGCCCTGCATGTGTGTGTGTGTGTTTGTTCTGTATGCACACTGTGTTAGGCGGCTCCAGTGCTCTCTCCAACCACTTTCTGTACGTGGTTGTGTTTAAATTTGTGTTAGTGTGCACATTGTTGCATGCTGTGTAATGCAAGTGCTCCCTTGTGATGCTTTTTGAGTGTGTGTGTGCCTGTGTGTTTGTGTATGCACATCTCAAACTGTTTTGTACCATACGGCCAGACGCCGGCCCAAATGAACATGGACCCCCTGTGATGGCTTTGGCCAAGCTGAAACAACACACACACACACAAGAGATACAGACACGACAAGCACGTTGGCAAATGCTGTCACACACACACAACCACACACAACCACACACACACACACACACACACACACACACACACACACACACACACACACACACACACACACACACACACACACACACACACATCCACCAGCTGACCCAATTACACAGAGATGCGCAACGAAATGGAAACAAATCTACCCAGAGAACCAGCTAATTTAGAGGGGCTAAAAGACACACACCCATTTACAGGCAAATACATACATGTATATTTGTCGGCAGTCACTTATAACTGCATTGGGTGTGTAAAGATTGAAGAATCTGAGGCCACTGAAACAGTGGTAATATTACTTGACATCTAAGAAACCATTGCTGTATTTTAAAACCAAATAAACGGAGAGCTAATCCTCATGATTTGACCAGTAGGCCTCTGAAGACTGTAGAGGTGCTTCCATCACTCAGTATCCTGTTGTTTGTATTAACCTCCCAGTTTTGCCTTTTATTACTGCTGTTACTCCCATCTAGTGTTTGTGTCTAAGGTTATGGTGAAATATTTTGCTCATGTCCAGAAAAAGCCAAGTCACACTACTTTGCTGTAATAGAAAAGAAACAGCAAAAATAACTAAGAACCCTAACCCATGTTTTAAAAACCAGACACAAATTATTATTCTGAGATGATTATTTTTAGGGATGCACAATAATGTTAAAGGCTTTAAAATTAAATCTGCATTGGCCTGAAATGAGCGTTTCTGTCAAAATAACATACCAGTAAGATGCCACTTTAAGTGAACTGTTGAAAAGGTAGTTTTCTTCTGTTTCCAAGCACTCTATGCATGTATCTGCCATTGGGCCATCATAGGAAGAGTTGGTAAAATGATTTGACTTGGAAAATATTCCAATACTGTCTAGAGTTGAATTCAGCTCTGTATGCTACTGCTGTAATATGTTTTGTCAAAGGTCATAGTAAAAGAAAGTGTTAGGTAAAAATGTAAAATGCAAAAGATAAGTAAAGATTAGTATGAAGATTTTATCCTGTGGGTAATGGGGGCGGGACTAGATAAGCTTTGGCTTCTCCCGCTTTCCCTTTCGGCCATGTGTATTGTATTATTGAACAATGATGAAATGTGATGATGATGAATTGACATGCCCGAAATAAACAACATAAATAAATATTGACATATTGATTGGACCAATACTTATTGTTTGTTTAATTCTTAATCAAAAACAGTCTTGTTGAGAACAGACTAAGATAAAGGTTTGGTGCTGATTAATCTCAGTTTATTGTCAAAATACCTGCTTGGTTGACTCTACAGCGTCTGCATTTGAGTGCAGGACTGCACACAAACACGAATCATCACATTCACCTTCATCCCCTCACATATTGTTGGCCAAAATATCTTTTCGCTCTTTTTCTCCCCTTACACCCTCCCCCTCTCCTTCCCCCACATTCCCCCTTTTTCTCCGGGCGGCCTCGGGGAGAGTAGAGCAGTCATAGGGTTGCAGTAGCCTCTAATCAGTGTGAACAGCCAGCTAATTACCAAACCCTCAGCCCTGGCTGACTGTTAATTGCATACATTAGACACCATCAGCAGCACTGCAAGATTAACACTTAAAATCTTCCCATTGCTGTAGTGGAGATGAGTGCTTTGTGCGTGTGTCTATGTGTGAGTGTGAAAGAAAGAGTCAGGGAGAGAGGCAGAGGTGGAGAGAAGGGTTGTGTGCTGTATTCTCTGTGTGCACATGTGTGGCGCGTGCTGCCTCTGTGGTTGTGGGTGCTAATATTTAACACTTAATTAGACTCAAAATGGAGACGCGGCAACACGGAGATGGTTGTCAAGTGTAATAGCTGTAGCCCTGGCGGGGGTTGCTTGGGTGGGGGCAGCCGGTCGTAGAGGGCAACCCCACGTCTCTGTGGAGACGACAGATGGAGTGACATTAAGAGCATTGCAGTGGAGGCATTTCAAATAATAAAATATCAATATTTACATTTTAATTACCCACTTCTAGCTCCACTAGGGCCATGTCACGGAGCGTGTGGGTGAGTGTGTGTGTATGTGTGTGTGTGTGTGTGGGCATGTGCCACAGCAAGCTCCTTTGGGGCCATATCTTCTTGACTACATAGTCGAGAGTACTACTCAAGTGACAACAGTCTGCTCTGTGGGACACTGTCTTGGTGAAATAAACACTGTGGAATGTTTGACACAATTTCTGTTTTCTTTAACATTATTTTTCCATATCGTCCTTTTTTTTTGTCTTGTCTTGCTCAATCCACCCACCTTCCTCTCTTCCTCTAACTCTGCATCCCATCTCTCCCTCCTTTGATACAATGCTGATGCAGGCAGGAATGACCACAGCATGTGTGTGAGCATGTGTGCACATATCTGTCAGTGGAATTAACCATGTATGCACAAATCTGAGAAGCTTATGAACCAACTCTGTCTCTCTTTCTGTCTCACAGACAGATAGCTGACAGGATGGATGACATTGAGCTCAATATTTAAAAAATGTGAGTTAAAGAAAAAGAAGGACATAATGTGAATCTTTGTGTGTCTAAAAACTTGTATCAGTAATCCAGTTAAAAGACTATCTGGACTTATAGTTTTAAGTTTTATTTTGATGACATTCTTTTGTTGCTTACCCGAATGCATCATTAGGAAACACACTAAGACACTGATTGGATGTTACATCAAAATTCAAACCCCAGGGAAAGTCACCCCATGTCTGTAGAGACTCCATGAGACAGACAAAGACTGACTCCCTCACAAGCCATCAGCGTTATCCAGTCAGATATCATTGCCAAGTATGAAACCACGTTTTAGCCTTGTTAGTTGGCAACACTCATATCTTTTTATCATCATAGTTTGATCTATCTATCCATCTATCTATCTATCTATCTATCTATCTATCTATCTATCTATCTATCTATCTATCTATCTATCTATCTATCTATCTATCTATCTATCTATCTATCTATCTATCTATCTATCTATCTATCTATCTACCTGTAATTAATTCATTTTCCCAGCGTGTTCAATTAACTGGGTTGTGACAGTCTATTGATCTCTTGGTGGATTTACTTTTCAGAACAATATCCTGCCATAACATCTTCTCCCGAAAAGACAAAATCCATAGTCCAAGCATCAGCAAATTGGCTGAGCTGCTGTTTAAACCACTGGGCAGGAGACATTTTCTGTTTTCAAAGATGATTACATGAAAGTTTGTTGTCAAATGGGTGCCAATGTATAAAAAGAATACTGCAGTTCAAATGAGGTTACATTTTTGGTATAGCACCATTGATGTTTGAATACAAACCTGCTGATTGTGGCTTTTAAAACAAAACCCAATGGTCCCTCTCCAGGACCGGTGTCTGTATATGAGATTATGAGGCTGTGTTGATTCTATCTTCCTAATCCCCCGTAGCTTCCCATAGAGAGAAGACTGCAGTAACTCCACAGGGATTAATTTACCATTCACAGATTAGAGATATGGTCTCCAATATCATCATCCAGGACAAGCATTGAGAGGAAGGGCTCAACAATGGAGCAATGAAGACAGAGAGACACACATACACATGCACAGACTGAAGGAAAGACAGAGATGAAAATGAATGCACACAGGGAGACAGCCTTCTCTCCTACAGCATCATGCCTTAATGTCCTAGCTCGAAGACAAGAACATTAGACCTCATTCCACCTCCTCATCTGGGCCTGAAAAAGCCTGGGCTGAAAATCTTAATTAATTGTCCAATAGTGCTGCAGGGTCATTATGCATTGCAATAAAGAAGCGTGTAATTATGAGATTTAACAGCCATTACCAAGGCCAGGAACTCATATGTCATCATCAGCAACCAAGCCAATGGTTTGGTACGGCTGTGTGTGTGGTTTGATGGACAGCACACACACAAATGCACAACACACACACACACACACGATGTATATGTTGTTCATATAGGTATGCAGTGTGTGTGAATTGTGTCTGCTCTTGTTCAGGCAAACAAACAGTTGTAGCTTTATAATGTGCACACAGATTAATATTGGAACACAAACTGAAAATGCATATGGTTGAGGACAAACACAGAGGCCAACACACACACACACACACACACACACACACACACACACACACACACACACACACACACACATACACACACACACACACAGTGGCACAGATACCCATCAGTCTGACCCAGACAATAAGGCAGCCAGCTGTGATAGCAGCCTGCAGATGAAACATCCCATCAAGATTAAATAGACAAAAAAACACACACATTATTACTGCTGTGTGTGTCTCTCTCTCTCTCTCTCTCTGTGTGTGTGTGTGTGTGTGTGTGTGTGTGTGTGTGTGTGTACAGAGTGAGGCAATGAGACCACAGACACGGTCCTCCGCCACATACCAGGTGGGAAGTGACACAGTCATATGAGGATGGAGTGTTGTGTATGTGAACGAATGCACGGTAAACAAAGTGCATTATTGAAAAAGTGGTCAGGCAGTCCCAGAAGCAGGGAAATATCTTCAAATGGATATGAATAGTGTGGCATGACGCATGGCTTGCACTGCAGTAACATGTTATGTCAAAATGAACCTGGTTTAAGAAAGGCTGATTGCCTTGAGGAGTGGTGGTTTTAGTCTGAGCATATGGCATTTTGTTGGAGTTTCTGTGCTGGAGGAACAGTATCCCTAAAAATGTGTGACCGAACACAAAGAAAATGTATGCCTTTTTGTTATTCTTGCAAATTTCACGAGTGAAGCTCTGTTGTTATTGATTATTAATAATCCAATATATCCAATGTACCCTCTTTACAAACTTTAGCTGTAGGTAGCTACTATAGCAATGTACACTCCAACCATATGTGTGAAAACAGGCTGTGTGTGTGTGCACCAAGAGCAAGTAATTTATTATTATGCTACCTCTGAAATTTGCTTCGTACGCACTAAGAGATTAATTAATTGATTCATTTTTTGGGGGCATTTTTGCCTTTATCGGACAGTGACAGTGGAGAAGGCAGAGATGAAGGTGTAGAGAGAGGAATGAAATGCAACAAGCGGCCGCCAGCTGGAATCAAACTGGCAAAATTGCAGTTTTGCAATGCATGTGTTGTAACCACTTGGCTACAGAGGCGCTCCAACGTGATTAATGTATTGACAGCATTTTGAGGTGTATATGAGATTTAGGTACCTTAAAACAGACACAAAGAACAACAAGCTAATGGATTGTTGCAATTAATTTAACAATCAATCATATTGTTATTTTATATTTCCTTTCAACACTGTTGGGCCACATACAGCTGAAGGGCAGTCCCCAACTGTTGCTTATCAGCAGGCGTTTTCCTCTGTATGTGCTGAGATGTGTCTGTCTTTGTGTGTTTTTACCTCTACAATATATATATAAAATTTGCCTCTATGTGTGTGTTGTGCGCACAGACCATAAGTCGTCCCCAGCTGGCGACAGGCATGCTCCAATCCTATTTTCCCACCTGCTTATTCCCTGATGGAAAGGATGAATCCTCTGGACTGTTATTTAAGAACGATGGATGGAGGATTGGAGAGGAAGAGAGAGAGAGAGAAAGACAGAGAAATAGAGGGAGCTAGAAAAAAAGGGGGGAGGTGGAAGAGGAAACCGGAGGAGTATCAGGCAGGAGAGACACGTGAAACAGGGAGAAATAAACAAAGCAGGAGTGAGGAATAAACAAAAAAACACAGGAGAAGTATAAGGCGGGGAGAAAGAGAAGAGAGTAGGAGAGGGAGGTGAAGAACAGTGATGAGGGAGAGAGGAAGAGATGAAGAAACAATGGTAGGGAAGAAACAGAGAGACTGGGCAAAAAAAAGAGTAAAGAAAAGATAATGGGAAGAAAAAAAACGATACAGACAGAAACAGTGAGGAAACATAGATACAGAGAATACGTGGAGAGAGAGAGGGAGAAAAACTATTTCATGCCTGTCTGTGAACTTTGCATGAACCGACAGAAATAATGTGATGCCATGACAAGCCTGTCCCTCCTTCCACTAGATTTGCTCCATGCATAGGTGTGTGATATGTGGGTGTGGATGTCTGTGAATCCCTGTATGTGTGTGTGAACTCTTTATATTGCTTTTGGTCTGTGTGTGTGTGTGTGTGTGTGTGTGTGTGTGTGTGTGTGTGTGTGTGTGTGTGTGTGTACATGTGTGCTCCAACAGATAGAATAGGATGATGATGATTTGAAATGGAGTTTGGCCTGTGCGTAATTATGATCATCTATCTTTATGCCCCGCCAGCATATCATATCATATCACATCACATCATCTCTCTCTCTCTCTCTCTGTCTCAAACGCACACACACACACACACACACACACACACACACACACACACACACACACACACACACACACACACACACACACACACACATACACACACACAAAAGCAAATTGAAAGTGGTAAAAGCTGACTGTTTGCTAGTGATGACTTAGATGATGATGGGCTCAGATGGTGCACTGATTTATTTGTTACTGCTCATCTGATGTCACATATTATAAAACTGTGCACGTCTGCATGTGTGTGCATTTGTGCACATTCAGTGTGTATTAGTGCTACTTTAGAAGTGGGTGTATGTGTATTTAGAAATGTATTTCTGTGTGTTCACATGTGCTCATGATGCATGTGTTTGAGTATGCATGCTTATGTATGCGGTCTCTCTCTAGTGTGTGTGTTTTGTGTGTGTGTGTGTGACAGACATTATTTGATGCAGATTAGTCAGTGTACTCAGATTGCAGGCTGTGTCTCAAAGGCTGATAGACAAATGAATTTGATTTGCTAATGTAATCAAACTAATAAGAAAAACAGCAATGGGCTGCTGAGTACAAATCTCACGACTTCAATATTTGTGTTTTTTCTCACTTTTACATCCATTGTCAGAACAACTTTCATTACTTTTTTCAGTAATTAGAATCAAAATTATGAAAATAAAATTTTGATGACAAGTTGAAATGTGAGGATGGTCAGAGACAAAAAAGACATTTCCATCAGACAGCACATTTAAATTAGTGTGATTCTGTAAGTATTTCATTCACGTTTCAGTGTTGAAATTCGTAAAAGTAATTTGACGTGATCATATTTTATTTATGCCTGCCACTCCACTTCCAAAGGCTGCTGCCACTTCTGTTTAAAATTGTTTTTTTTATTATTCTGATACAGGGTGACAGCAACAGCAAGCAAGATGTGTGAAGCAACTTGTGTGTGTCCGTATGATGTGTCAGGTTGCTCCACTCTCAAGGCATAAGGTGCGTGTCACCATCAAGGTGTGACCTGATAGAGGTAGTACCAGTCTGTGTGTGTGTGTGTGTGTGAATATTTGTGTTGAGTGTGTGCATGAGTGTGTTAAACAATGTGTGTTTTTAAAGCAGGCACCTAAAGCCGTGTGTGTTTGAGTGTCATCGCAGGCACATCGTCATGGAAACACTGTCAACACGGTGATGACAAAACAAACACAGGAGATCGGACAGACAGGAGAGTCAACACAGACTGAACGTGCCCTCAGAGACTGAATATGTAGGTGCATTTGTGCGTGATGACTTCTTTCACAAAACCAGCATCACAACACACACAAAGAAATGGATATTATAGCTTTATGTCTCTCTTTTCTTAATCTTACTACAGATATTCAAAAGACCAAATCCCACATGAGAAAGCATTTCTGAGACACTTCAAAGCTTATTCATCTACCCGTAGTGACTACATCAGTGTATTATAATATAGTCATGCCTTTGCAGTTATCCACAGAATCACTCTTAGTTTTTATAATAAACCCATATGGCAGTGTTTGAGGGACAAATTCTAGGTTCATTTTGGAAAAGACTTTGTTGATTTTTATCCTAATAACATTCCTCCTTGTTTCCTAGATAAAAACAGATTCCTTTCATCGCTAATTAAAACCAATAGATCTGTCTCACCTTATCAAAACCAAAGGCACTACACTGAAACAAACACAGGGACAGAAAGTGAACGCAAGAAGTAAAGTGGAAAAGACAGCAGAAAAGCAATGCACAGAAAAAGAAATGTTTTCCTTCCTCTGTTTTCTCATATTGATGACATGCTTCCAATGCCCACAGGCTTAATCCAATAGAGACAGCCCAACTTAATCCAAACATTAAGCTCAGATATCAAATATTCTTCTCCTAATTTGATTTCATCAATATTTGTTTTCATCTGCAAACAGGGGTATGTTTGTTTGTATGGGCTGCAAGAGGAAACCATGGTGGTGGTGGTGCGCTGGAAAATAAGATGTCTCTTATGCATGAATGGGGACAATGAAACAGCCAAACTCACAAACGCACGCACGCACACACACAGACACACGCACTCACACTCACACAGAAGCAAACACATATATTGAAAATAAGAAATCAGCCTCTAAATGTGTTACGTAGCTCAGGGAAGAGCAGAAACAGAAATCAAACACGACCAACAGAGCCAAGAGATAACAACCACTGGAAACACACGCATGAAAAATATGTACTGGAGAGCACAAAAGAAACAAAACGGACCAAAGCAATGAACTAAATCAAATTCTGATTCGAAAGCTAAATCAGATCCTAATAAAGTCATATTTATGAACTGAATCTTATTAGAATATGGAAAAGGTATGGGAAATAAGACTGAGTGCTTTCTTATCTTACAAAGGCTACCTTGTGACATTTTATGATTTTTTAGCATAGGAACAGAATATAATGCTTAAACAAATTGTTCACTATAAATACTTGCTACTTGTCCTACAGTATATGCTTTTGGCTAAATAACTGGATTAAGTCAACCTGCAGCAATTTCAATTTACACTTTTATGTGTTGCTTATATGCTTATAAAGATAAAATAATAAATAACCCACATTAAAAGCTTTTATGCCCATACACTGCACTGAATGTGTGTCTTGTTGAATACACTGTATGTTTGGGTGTTGTCTATGAAGACGGCACCAAGCATGCTGCGACTGTCAAGGTGAGCTAGCCTTACCCTACAGAATGGGGGCAAATCTGCTGGTGTGTTTATATTCGTGTCCATGTGTATTTCCATGTATTTTTTCATGAGTTTATGCGTACAAGTTTACCTCGACCGTGCGTTTTACTGCAAATGGTAATGGCATTGAGAGGGAAAGACGGACTGTGCCGTCTCCACAGATGAATTGGAAGTATTGTTTTAAAAGTTTCATGCCAATAAAGATCATTGATTTAACAATTGGGAATGAAAAAAAAATGTATGTGTTTGTGTGAGTGGTGGCAGAGAGATGTTTCTCCTTTGATTTACCACTCTCTGACCCAAAGCCCAGCAAGCTCTTTGCTGATTGATGACAGCACCAGACTTAATGAGGAGAGCCATAGAGTGACATCACCACCAGTCTGGGCTTTTACACTTTTACATTCCTCTATCAGACACACACACGCACACGCACACACACACACACAAACAAGCACACACACACACACACACACACACACACCACACACACACACACACACTGCTGGTCTGCATCTCTTTGAGCTCGTTGTGAAGTGTTATAATGTGTGTCAGTGTTAATTTAGAGAGCTCCACTTTCAAAGTCAAGGATGTGTGTATCCATGTGTATGTGTGTGCATGAGTGTGTGTGTGTGTTAGTGTGTGTGTGTGTGTGTGTGTGTGTGTGTGTGTGTGTGTGCGCGTGCATGCGTGCAGAGGTTCCCCTTGGCTGCTGAGACTCAACATTTGATTTGCTAAAAGGAGCAAGACACTTCTATTAATCAATATTTGCTGACTGACTGGATGTCTTTCTGTCTGATTGACTGGCTGTGTAGTTACTTGACTGACTGATTGGCTAACTAACTGACTGACTGGCAGTCTGCTCAACTGGCTGACTAAACCTCTAAGTGAAAACCATTTGTATTGTGACCTAAAGATAAAGCGCACAGCAGAACAACAGCAGAGGTAAAGATTTGGGGGGGGCTTTGCTTATTAGGTGCTTCACTGAGTTTGCTGTTATGTCCCAATGAAGGCATATTTCAATGATCGAATCGATGAGCAGTCAATCATACTGTTTCATGATCTAATGCCTTATCTGTAGAGACAAGCAGAGAGACAGAACCTATGAAAAAAACAATGGCTGGCTGGTGTGATGAGAAAAGAGGAGAGGTGGGAGGCGTGGGTGGGAAAAAGGGGTTGAGAGATGAGGTTGACTTGATAATGAAGAGGTTAAGGATACCATGGAGAGAGAGGGTGGGAGGTCAAGTCAGAGAGAGGGACAAAAAGGAGGGAGAGCCAGAAAGGGACTGAACGTAGAAAGCGAGAAAAAGAGAGGTCACAAGAGAAGTTGAAGAGGTGGGGGATATTTAGCCATCGGGTCAGAATAGCATTGTGTTAAAGGCTCTTTGGGAGTATCTATGTTATACTGCAGTAATGTATGTGACCTCCCTTCTTTTTATTCTCCTAACATTTCCTACACTTTCCTTCCTTTCATTCCACCTTTTATGTTTGATTTTATACCTCTTCAGTTTTCCATTCCCCTTCATCCTATTCCCCACGCTCATGTTTCATCACAAACAGAGTAAGGGATACAATATTAGAGAATTTGCCAGAATACACGCTGAAGAAAGGGTACTTGCCCGAAAGTGCTCTATTCTCTTTTTCTTCTGCAAATAATACTGAAGATAATTTGAACACAACTGTCAATTCAAAGAAAGACATTGGAAGAACATTTATTTCCTTATTTTTGGAAATACAGTCTACAAATACAGCATTCATTTTGGGTGCATACTGAGAAAAAAGCTAAGCTCATTGTGCTAACTGTGTGAAAGGGTGCAAAATTAGCTCTGATTTTTTGAGTGTCAACACAATGGGGCCAATTATTGAGCTTTGAGGAACACCACAGGTAACATTACAGTGAAGTTTCCAGTTGTTTTTGCTGTTGTTTCATGCTGGCTAGTGAGGAACTCTGGGCCTGTCTTATTATTATACTCTCTGGCATATGATTTACTTCTTCATAAGGTGCATAAGTCAAACCTCCTCAAAGTACAAAGTCATTGAAAAATAAAGGTTTCGTACATCATAATGACTTTAATTTAAGGTAATGATTACTCTTAGGCAGTGAGATGACTGTTCAAAGCAAGGCTAGAATAAAACACTTTTTCAGCATGTTTACCATCTTCATCCAATGACAAAGGCAGAGGAGAAGCAACATCATCTTGGTGGCAGCATGTGTCAGAGTTTATGGAATTGTGCTAACGTTCACCTTCATTGACATGACACAGAGGCTACCAGTCATCCAGACCAAGACCTCAATCATGTTTCAGCATCACCATGGGGTATTTCAACACCCATCCTCATCCCTAAATCCAAACAAGGAGTAAGAGGAATAAAGACAGAGGAAATCATAAAGAGACAGACCAATAAATGACTCTATAAGACATCTTCCGTCCTCACCACTGTCACCACCATCACCACCACCACCACCCAAACCCCGTCTCCAATATCTCCATAAAGGCCGATTAAATGAATAGACCGACAGCAACCCCCCTTCGCCTCCCTTCCCCTATTTTTACAGCTCAATCATACTGCAGACACATAGACTGCTTATCCTGAGTGTCAAAATTGAAAGGGGAACGAAAGGAAGAGAGGGAAAAAGACTGTAAGAAAAGAAAGAGCAAGTAAGAGGAGATAGGGAAGCAAGAGAATAGTGGAAGGGCAGTGGGGGGCAGCCTGAGAGCAATTTCTCTCTTGAATAAAGAAAGAATGGGGGAGGGGGTTGTAAAAAACCACTAATGGCAAGGCCCCTGGTTCTGGTAAAATAGACTGTGTTATAGGTTCTGGCTCTCGTTCGTTGATTCATTCATTTGTTCGTTCCTTGCTCTTTCGTCAAGTCAAGTGCTCGCCTGTCTGTCTTTCCCTTTTGTGTCCGCGAGTCTAGATAAGAGCTGCTGGCATGACTGCCTAGTAGTCATTTAGTTATTATAGAGAGAAAGAGAGAGTAAGAGAGAGAGAGAGCGAGAGACAGAGAGAGGATGAGGGAGTGAGAGAACAGAAAAGAGGATGAAAAGACTAATTCTACAGACAGATAAATGGCTCATTTTGAATGGCCTTTCTTTCTTTTAATTCACTCTCTCATTCGCTCCTGTTTAAATATTTGCTGTCCTCCTCCTCTTACCTGACCGCTCCTCAACACACACACCCGAACACACTTGACGATGACATGCAGTCTAATATGCCTCTCGAGTCGTCTCTTTGAGAGCTATTAAAATGAGATCTTCTCTTCACTAATCCATAATATTGGACGCCAAAGCCTTTCATGGCCTTTGAATAACAACTCCTACGATATTCCCACATACCCACAGGTTCCTGAGTGTGACAGTATTTTGCTTGTTTAATTTAAACTCTTAGTGTGCAAAATCAGGTGTATGTCTGGGGCCACTCGTCTACGCGATGGCCACAGTTTGAATCAGCAAACGACTTCTAATATTTGTTTATTTTCATGTGTTTGTGTGCATTTGATCTCTCTTTGACACACATGGGAATGTGTGAGTTGCACGTGCGTGACAGTGTCCCATTCCTTGTGGGAAACTAGAGACACGCACAGTGTCTGAAACCTCATTTTCCTCTCCTAATGACATATCAAATGTTTGCATATAGGCCATATCAGTATGGAAATGAGCGTGCACACACACATACACATGGAGCTTTAGAATAAAAGAACCAATCAAAGAGATACGGGTGTGTGTTGTCACAAGTCTCTGAGGTTGGGCAAGTCTGTGTGTCAAACACAACTAGCAACACACACAGAGAAACTCACACACACACACACACAGGCACAGACACACACACCCGTACCCTAGCCTTGTTATCCGGGGGCCTGTCTTGCAGGCAGCCTCTCTAACGCTGAGTGATGTTTAAATTAGTTTACAATTTAGCCTCCTCGCTACCCGCAGACGGCTCTTAACTCAGTGTGTGTATGTGATGTGTTTTTGTGTGTGTGTTTGCGCGTGTGTGAGCGTAACAAATTGTTGCCAGTACGGCAGACATCTAATGACTTCAAATTAGCTGCCTGGCGCTCGCCTTGACACGTTGTTACCACTGTTAGCAGCCTGTGCGTGCGTGTGTGTGCGTATGTGTGTGTGTGAGTGTGTGTGTATGCAGCACTGCGTAGCCATATCATGAAGCATAAATTGGCTTCACCTCTCTTCTCTCTACCTCTGTCTTTTTTCCTCTTTGTTTCTCTGTCTCTCTCCATCAATTTGATTAAAAAAATTACTGTACCATGGCGAGCAAAGACGTGTGCATGTGTGTGTGTTAACATGTACATCCTGCACAGTGTCTCTCTCTCTCTCACACACACACACACACACACACACACACCACACACACACACACACACACACACACACACACACACACACACACACACACATACACTTGACAAGAAGTGGAACAAGACGGCTCCAAAAAGCTTAACAGATCTATTCTTTTCTATTCTAATCAGGACTTAAACTGTTTTGTTTGCCTTTATGTGTGTGTGTCTGTATGTGTGTGCGTTTGCGTAAGAGTCAGATAAAGAATGTTGAGGAGGCGTATTTCTTTTTGACAATCCTTTGCACCCTGAGTGAACAGTAGATCACTTTCTGTGTGTACGTGTGTGTGTGTGTATGTGTGTGTGTGTGTGTGTGTGTGTGTGTGTGTGTGTGTGTGTGAGAGAAGGAGAGTGAGTATTAGATCAGTGTTCGGTGTTGTAAACAATGAGGATTTCATAAAGTGTCGACACCACACACACCAAAAACATACACACACACACACACACACACACACTTGGAAGATGAAGAGTTCTATCTGTCTCTGTGAGCAGTGGATTGCCTTTCTCGTTCATCTAATCACACCATCTTCTCTCCTCCGCCAAGCAATCGTTGCGCTTTGCACAAAAAGCTGCACACACACGCACGCACACACACACACACACACACACGCGCACACACACACACACTCAGCTCAGGACATAACCTGGCTAAATCAGTCCGTTCACAGAATAAAGGCAGGCCCAGTGCAAAACAAAACATTAAATATACATCATGTGTGTTTGTGTGTGCCTGTGAGTTATTTCTGTGTATGTATGTATGAGTGCATCCCAGAGGTATCGAGAGAGAGACAGAGAGCAGCAGAGAAAGATAAATGGATTAAAAGAGTAAAACGTGGGACGGGGAGATTAGAGGAAAGGAGATAGTATTGGATTGAGGCTATGTGTTGTTTTGAAAGAGAAAAAATAAATATTAAAAGAGCTATACTTGGTATATGGATCAATATATATGTCTGCTTACTTTCCATATAGCAGCACATAGATCAATACACTAACAAGAAGCAATGTATATTCCCATCTCTCCTTCTCTCCCCTCATCTCTGTTTTTCTCTCTGTTGTTTCCACATGTATTGATAAGATATAATATATATCATTTGGAAACCCTGTTATCCAATGCCATTGACTTTATTGTTATAGATTTATGCAGCGTGACTGAATGGTATTTATGCTTCTAATCTGGTGTTTCCCCCCATATTCTTACAACAGCCTATACTGTTTGAGCAGTGGCAGCAGGGGGTAATTCTATTCTATTCTATTCTATTCTATTCTATTCTATTCTATTCTATGACCATATTTCCAGTCGACAATGGGACTAATCTTTGTGCTAATCTGTGTTAATCTGAGACACTGCTCTTCCCTCCTCACTGCTGTCAGGCTCCCTCACTAAACCAGATTATAGTTTTCATCTCTTCCTCTCGTACGTCTCGATCCTCCTCTTCATGTTCATTTTAGTATTCCTCATTGTAAAGCTTACTCCCGCCTCACTTTGCTTTTTTTCTTATTTATTAATTTTCGCCCATTTCTGTGTCTGCCATTATTTTAATTTTCTTATCTTGTTATCCAAAACCAATTCTGAACAGATTAAAAGAGTTAGTTTAAGCAGATTAGACTAGATTCCTCCGTTTTACTGATAAACCTGTAGAGGGACACTGATGTGCCAGAGGCTAGAACAGACATCATGTTCAACTGCATACACCCCCCCCCCCCAAAAAAAAACAAACCAAACCAATACCAAAGAAAGACAATATTCTCTGCTTCATCATTAGAATGAGACAGTTTTATGTAAATGGGATCATTTACTTTTCTTCCTTTTCTGTTTGATTTATATCATTTGATGGTTAAAAACTCTCTCTACCACTACAGCTTGTAACTTAAAACAAAAATTACCTTTAAGCATTTTAACTGTTTGGTTCATAGTTCAGGTCATACTTTCTATGTGTATGTGCGTGTGGGAAAGTGTGAAACCAATAAGGGTATTTGGTTGGTCAGTTGGAGTCAAAAGTTCAGACCGTCTGAGTGCACGGATTAGGGTGATTAGGGTGAAAAGTCAGACCTTAGCACCTGGTATACTTGTATGTATGTAAGTCTGCTAGAACTGCATCTGGAGCAGCTGATTCTGACCGTGTAGTCTATCTGCCAATACACACAGCATGTATGTATGTGTATCTATCCTGTACGTGTGTGTGTGTGTGTGTGTGTGTCTGTATGAAATGTCCTATACCCTGGAATTGAAAAAAAACATGTATGGATGTACATATGTGTGCGTGTGAGACTCACAACATGGAATCAGCTTAGGTTCAGCATGAAAGTCAGAGTTCAGCAGATTTATATTTTTCCTACCTGGGATATGTTTGGCCCAGCCGATGTTCACAACCAGCTCTCTGTCCGCCAGGTCACACAGCGTAGTCAGGGCCTTGATGTCGCTGTCTGGTACTGTTGGGTCAGGCATGGCATAAATCTTCTCCGGCTCGGCCACCAGCAGGTGAGAGACGATTTTGTTATCTGCAAGGCAGCCAAAGGCAACTGACATGACCACCAGACAAGGAGAAAGACACAGAGACAGAGAGATGGTGAATTTTTGCTGTATTAGGCTACAAGCTGTTCCACACCAATCCGGTGCAACAACGTGAAAGGTCATATGCAAAATCCCTCATAACATGACTTGATAGATAACACATATGTCTAAGAGTTATTTCCCCATGTAGCAAAGAAGAAGCTGACTTGACCAAAGAAACAGAGACATGTTTTATCAAATCAACATACATACATACATTTCAGTACATTCCTATAATCTTAAAATGTAATTAAACCTTTAAAATTCAAACACTATTTCCTGAAAAGCAACTACATGAAAAGTAATGTATGCAAGTGTAAAAGCCAAATTTGACATTATCTGAAAAGTGAGTTTTTACAGTGTCATATTACTTTATAAAGTATATAACATACAGTAGGATAAAAAAGTCAGTTTGTTTCATATGACAATATGTGATTGAACAGAATCAAATAAGAGGGTGCTTGACTACATTATGATTCCTAAATGTCCTGTGGAATTTTTCAACAATCAAGCAGTATAATTGATTTGATTCAACTAATTTCGCAGGACTAAAGATGAAAAAGCACTTGACAAGAGATCAAACATTTTTTGAAACGTTTCCAGTTCAGGAGATGCTTCAACGTGCGACTAAAGGAGATTGCAGTGTGTGATTCAGGGCTGCCCAAAACAATGTCTTTTGCATCACAGCCTTTAAGAAGCTTCGCTGATACATACAGAAGGGGAAAGATAATACTGAAAGCCAAACAGCTCAGCTGGTAATGGTGACATGTGGTGATGAGATCTCTATGGCCCATTAGTAACAGACTGATACCCTGCTTCCAAATTAATCCACTGACTAATCAAGCATGGGAATAATAACAGAGGATAGAGGAGCAAGAGAGGAGTGAGGGATTGCGTGAAAGAGGGAGAGAGAGAAATAAGCAAAAAAAAAATGTGAGAAGACAGACAGGTAGAAATAGAGCTGTGGACAGATTGTAAAGGACAGACAGGAAGAGTCGAGAGAGCAGCAGCTAGATAGAGATAAACAGCAAGAGGGAGTGAAACAGAGTTGGGGGGATGAGTTGTGTATTGATCTTACACTCTCCGCCCCCAATTCTGTTTTACACTCACTAACACACACACACACACACACACACACACACACACACACACTTGTACATATATATATAGATATATATATATATATATCTATATATATATATTCTTCCTATCCTCTTCCCTCTTGCTCCAGCTCTGGGGTCGTTTGAGCCAAACCAATCCCAGTCACACTGCAGTATCTGTGGGTAAATCTTATTTAATGTTTCCCTAATTAGAATCAATGGAAGCCCATTTCCAAACCCTGGGCTATTGTTCTGTTCTCACACAATCAATGGGGACGCTGAGGCTAGGGATTGGGCTACAGATAGATAGGCTGTGTGCGTGTATCTGAGAGAGAGACAGAGGGACAGAAAGATTTTTTTGTGTGTATTGACTGTGTGTCAGAGGAAAAGAACAAGAGAGGCCGAGGAAGTCTATATCAACACAATATTTTTTGGTTTTTCGAGGAAAGGTTTGTTTTTTAGGTCAGACAAAGATTTTTATTCATACATAAATTAATAAAGAAAATGTAAACTATGGTAGGTAGCCTAAATTATAGCAGGACTGAAGACTAAAATAAAATTTAACCAGTTTAACGAAAATTGTACAGGCCATCAGTGAAGACATTCAGTTACCTGGAGCACACAAGCATGCTGTGTGTATGCAAACACATGCATTATAGTGTATAAACAGACACACTGTACACACAGTCATATTATCCCATCATTTCAATGATTAGTAGTGCACAAGTCCTGGTAAGCTGCCGTGCAGCCATTCAGCATATTGGCCTAAAGCAGAATATGCTCCAGCTTTAAGCAAAATGGGCTTTGGGGACCAAGCTGCTAAACACTGCTCAATCTGTACTGCATGTGTGTGTGTTGTGTGTGCGAGCAGACGGTTAGCTAAAGAGCTAACTCTAGTTTGATGTGGTTGCCAGATTGGATTTAATCCGGATTAGGGTTTTGGCTGGCCCCCTCCCTTCCCCTCTCTCCCTCCCTCCCCTCCTTTCTCTCGCTCTCTCTCTGAGAAACCCTCTCAGTTGGGTTCAGTCTCTCTCTCTCTGTCTCCACCTGTTTCTCTGTCACTCTCACTCACTCTCTCCCTTGTTAATTTTTCAATCATCAGGCTTTGGCGTTGGTTTTGTTCTTTAAAAAACGCAGCCAATCCAGCCGGAGCTAAATGAATACCTTTATAGTGAAATATTACACATATAAAATGTTATGACCCCAAACTGGTAGCAGTAGAGATGGGGAGATAAACTTGGCTTCAAACAGATGGGCTTCTCCCTACCCTGTGTATATTTATGCGTGCGTGTGTGTGCGCGCATGCCCGTGTGTGTGTTTGTGTGACTGTCTGTGTGTTACAGTGTTTTACTGTCCAACTGTCTCCATTACGATAGAAACGAATGGAGAGGCAGTTCCTTGCAGTTCTGGTCTCCTGCCTTTTACATAAACATTGCCTGAACATGGTGAGACAATATGCTAGATTCAATTTTTTTTCCTGTATATTTCAACTGTCCATAAAATGCACTTCAATCACTGCTCAGCCTCAGAGAGAACATGGCTGTTAGATGTACAGCTACCAGTCAGAGTTTATGAGTTTGTGTGCGTGAGTATGTTCTTACATGGCTTCTTGGGGGGCAGAGCCAGCTGTGGGTTCAGGTATGGACTGTTGTCTGCATCTATCCGGCGTTTATACTTCTGTCTCCCACCCCGAACCCTATCCAGACGAACACCTGTAGGAAAAGGGAAATGACAGAGGAAGTGTATCAATACACAGTGCACAACACTGGCTTCAAGAAAAAAACAATGACAGACTTTTTTGACTACTTAACAAGAAGACGTAACAAAAAAAAGTAACAAATCTGCTAGTATGCAAAAAATATAGCAAGATAGAGAAAAGAAGGGGGGGGTTGAAAAAGAGTGGAGGTCTGGGTGTGAAGTGGTGGTAACTGTACTGTTTCTGCAGTGCGTGCATGTTAGTATGTGTGTTATGCATACAGGCACTTTTATGCTATTGTCAAGCTTGCTAAACTGGCTTGCCTCTTTTATTCTACAACAAGATTAATTTATAGAGACACCATTTGAGTCTCTCATGCTGTCTCTCTGGCTTTCTGATTCACTCTTTTCCTGTCTCTTGCCGAATCTCTGTCTGTCTGTCTCTCTCTCTCCCTCTCTCTCTGTCTCGTTAATTAATTGACACAAAGGAGTCCTAATTTAATTAGGCCTATCTCTCCGGGGATTGGATGTTACCGTGGTTACCACTTAAAGATGGATAAGGAAGACAGAGGTGTCATGTGCCCTGGAGGAGGAGAGGAGAGGAACGGAAAGGAGGAATCTGTAAGGGAGATCAAATGTTTCAAACTAACACTAGTTTTTGATTGTGGAAGGGATGCAAAATGGTTTTGCAGAATTGCTGCAGAGAGAGATCCAAGCTGTGTCACTATTACTTCTTTATTATTGTTAAATAATTTTCAAGTATTCATTTAGATTCTTGTCCAATAAATGCAATCATATTTACTGCTACTCAACTAGTGTTAAGATCTACCATATGTTAACTATAACATGTAAATTACAGCTGTTTGAATTGCTCATTTATTGTAATCAGGGGTATCTATTTGAGCAATAAAGCACTTAGCAATCAGAATTAATTCCATATTTCTGGCAGCAGCAACAGTGATTTCATGTCCAAGAGAAATGGGACGTTGACACAACCAGTAAAAGCCACTAACACTCAACAGAAATCAAGAACAACATCTGTAGAAAATGTAGGAAAAAAACCATTGAAGATAGATACTGAAGTTGTTATAAAGATTTAAAGCTAGGCCAAGAAGTCACTGAGCAAGTGTGAGACAACTGCAGGGACATCTCAGTGATGTTGGTTTAAACAGTCTGCAAAACAAAGTCTTACTTTCAACAATTCGAACCTGTTCAAAATATCATAATGTTCTAATATAAAGTTAGACCCAAAACAATATTAATGCAATGCCTATATAATGCTTTAAACTCCAACAGTGCCACTGATTTGAAAGGTTTTCTGGGATGCACATTGCATTTAAAACAGTCCGAATTTGATTGAAATGTATAGACAGAGAGAATAGCAGTGAGAGAGCAGAAGAAAGAGAGATTTGCTAACACACAGATTTAAATCCTTTGAAAAATTTGCTGACCGTGGCCAAGACAACACACGTCAGAGATTAAACTTGGAGACTTTCTATTGGCAGAAAAGGAAAAAAAATGTCAGGGAGCATTTTTGTGCATCGGTCGGCATTTGCAAGTACATGTGTTCCTGTGTTTTATTTGTGTGTGCACATGTTGGTGGCCACTGTTATTCAAAGCATGTGAGTGTACTCATTTTTTCTGTGGAAATGTAGTCATTTGGAAACCTCTAACTAGTGCAGGCAGCAGCCAAGCCAGTGAACTGAACATGACATGCATCTGTGTGTGTGTGTGTACTGTAGACAGGAATAGGTAGACAGAAGGGCTGACAGTCCAGGTACAGTGGGGGGGAGGCAGTGTCAGCAAACGGTCAAGAAATTCTTAACACCAGGGGGTACAAAACCACTCACACACCTACTCTGTGCTTTCTTTCACACAAACACACACACACACACACACACACACACACACACACACACACACACACACACACACACACACACACACACACACACACACACACACACACACATACACACACACACAATGTCTATGTTTCTCTAACCCACACCCCCATGTTGTGTTTGGGTAAGCCCCGACAAGCAGCTTGCTCAGTCACTACCTGGGTCAGTGGCTGGTCAGAAGAGGAAAGGGAGAGGGAGAAAAAAGCACAAAGTATAAGTGATAAAAAAAAAAAAGGTAGAAGGCGGCAAAAAGAAGGAAAATGTGGATGCATGGATGGGGAGGGTGAATAAAGACTAAACGTCTCTCAGTAATATGGCTGCATACTATAATCAAAGTTTTTGTGGTATCACTTGTCCATCTACTTGCTAAGACATCCAATCACATACCTACTTACGCCACTGTAATATGCAAGACGTGCATGGCACCATCAAATATTTGGGTTGCCTCAACAACCTAGCTGCTCATTTAAGAAGGCAGCATTGCACCAAAACAGAATGCTATCAATGGGAGCAGTTACATGATGCAGCGCAAGCATCTAAAGCTACTGTCTACCTGGTTAGGGAAGCATTGTGACTGTACCATGCAGTAATTTACCTGATTTTCAAAATAAAGTACAACATTGACTTTGGTAAATACTGGTAGCCTGCTCAGCTATATTTTACTTTACTCTAAATTCATACAAAAATGAACACAGTCAACCTGCACTCTGTTTCTCTCACAGCACTTTCTATTGCATGCACACTATTCCTGTCACACACAAACTCTTACATGCAAACTCTCAATTTTTCTCTTTCTCTTTTTCTTATACCTAAAAGACCCAGCACTGTGCTGAGCTCACTTTATAAAGAGCCCTCTCTAACTACCTCATCTATTTTCCACCAAATTAACTCTCTCTCAGCACTGATTAATGATCAAATCTAAATGAATCAAATTAAAAATTGAAAATTATATTTCCAAAGCCCACAAAAAAGAGACAGGAGGAGGCTAGGGGGGAGAGTGAGAGTGCTCTACCTCCTCTTAACAAATGAGCCTTCAAATCATAAAGAATGGGCGAGAGAGGAGAGGAGGGAAGGAATGAAGAGGGGAGAAGAGAGGAAGAGGGTCAGGGGAGAGGAAATGTAAGGATCAGAAAAAAAATGGTGGAGAGAACAGAATAATTGAACAGGGATTGGGCAAGAAATGGAATAAAAAGTAAAAAAAATAAAATTTGGTTAAAAAATGATAAAAAGCATGAATGGAAGATTATGAAAATAGAAAGTGGAGGAAAAAGAGGTCAGAGGCAGGGGGGGCAGAGCATAGGTTGTGAAATGATGAAAAGAAGGGAGGGGGTAAGTAATGGATGAGCTAGTAAACAAAAGAAGAAAGGAGAACGAGGAAAAACCGAAATGAGAGAGAAAAGGAGGGATGAAAAAAGCGGGAAATGAGATAGGAGAATAATGAGAGAAAATGAAAGATCCAAGAAAGAAAAGAACAGAGAGAAGTCCACAGAGGTTACACGCCTTAATTATATGCTTTAATTATTATGTCAACCAACAGTACACCTCTACTCAGTCCACTGCTTCACTAACACAGAGCAGGGTGTGTGTGAACTGTATTTGATACCATGTAGCTAATAATACCTTTTATTTTTTACCTGCTCACCAATTTTGTCATATGCTGCACATACACGGTGACAGTGATAGAAGGTGAATCATTCCTATCGTGGGAATATTGCTGCCTGTCAATAGCGCGATCTGCACTGATCACATCAGCATAGATTTTACACCGCACTGGCGTCACTCTGTATCAGCGTGTGTGTGTGTGTTTGAACAGTTGAGGGATTGCGAGTGAAATGCCTTTGACACCTAAGTGCTTTTGAAGAGAGAAGCGGCAAGCATGGGAAGAAAAAAGGCAGAAGACAGAGGAAAAGAGGGGAAAAGAAAAGAGAGAAAAGACATAAAATGGATTGATTTCAGATGGTCAATGATATGATAAGAGAGTGAGAGAATGAAAGAGGGCGAGAACGGGAGTGAAGGATAGAGTGGTGAGAGGAGTAGGTAGACAAATAAAATGATTGATTTCAGTTGATCACAGCAAAGAGAAAGAGGGATGACAAAAGAGCACAAGAGGAAGAGAACATTTAAAGAGGCAGAGACGAGGAAATACCAAGAGGGAAAGGAGACGAGAGGGGGAGTTTTATGGTAATTGAAGTTGTAACAGGGTTGAAGTCTCTCTTCCACGTCAGACCAGGTTATCACCTTATGTTCCTGTGTGTGTGTATTTGTGAGTGTGTGTGTGTGCGTGTGTGTTAAACCACAGTGTTGATGTAATAACATAAAAGGTTTTCCTATGTGGGTTTAAGAACTGATGGGGGAGTAGAGTGGGTGAGACAACAGACCCATTTAAATCTAGTGTGTGTGTCTGCATGTGAGGAAGAATTAGAAATAACAAGATAAAGAAATATATGTGCATATAGCTACCAAAATACCAGGATAATGATAATTTTGTTCAAAAAATTGAAACAACAGAGCTTAAAGAAGGAAAGAAAAATAAAGCGAGCATGAGAGAAGGGTGGAAGGGAGGTGAAGAGAAGTGAAAGTGTGTGTAGTGTCATGCAGTGACGTTTGTTTAGACCAGAACAGATCAGAACAGCACTGCCTGAGGCAGTGGGCAGGTGGCTGTCACTGGTGTGTGAATATGTGTGTGTATTTGAGTGAATGTGGGCATGTGTGTGAGACCGTGTGAGGTCCCTATATAAATGTTGCCTTTTCCACATTAATAGCCCTTTTGTTTAATTCCTATGAAATACACTGACACATTTATACAACGGAGGTACATCAAACATTTCGGAGATGAGGCTATTTTACACTTTATATTCTTATTACTTTATGTTTATATTATACATATCTAAGTCAGAATTCTCTGATTCCAGCTTCTTAAATGTGAAATCACTTGGGTATTTTTACTCCTACATAACAGTGAATATCTTTTGGTTGTGGACAAAAGAGGACATTTCAAGATGATAAAACAACTAATTTATTAATTGGGAAAATAGCAAACAGATGAATTGACAATGAAAATTATTGTCAGTTGCAGCACTACTATTCTCAAACTGTCTTCCTACCACATCTTGTGTCCTCTCAAGAAAAAGAGTGGACCACTTAGGCAGATCTCTTGCAGTATTCCCATTATCACTCCTTTTTAGCTGAGATGCAACCAGATGCCACTCACACACACAAACACTCACACACAGTTGCTCAGGACAGACGCTACAGGGCCAGATTTAGCTACAAGTTTCCCATGGGGGGGAACACCAGACGCCACCAGTAGTCTGGCGCTCCCCTCCTCTGTTTCCTCATCCTCTCCTCTTCTTTCATTCTTTCCTCCTTTTTTCTTGTTCTCCCCGCTTTTGTCCCCAAAACGGTGTTTTCCTGGTCATTTCATCGTCTCTCTGTTTCTTCAGTCTTTTTAAACACTGACATCGTTCAAGAAATGTTTCTTTTATGAGAAGCAAATTGTCTTTGTGGGTTTTGCACGACTACATGTGTGTGCAGCAATGAGATTGGATAGCAGCAGTCAGGATTGTTGTGCTATGAAGAGAGTTATGACGCACACTACCAGCTGTATATGCACACCAAACACACACGAGCATCAGCGCTCACACAGACTGGGGCCTTCCACCCGATCTCACTCATTAGGTCTTAGAGGCCGTGGGAGCACGGCCAAAGTTGGCACGAGCTGTTTCCGTGTGTGTATGTGTGCATGTGTGGGGCAGTGTGCCAAGGTTTATATTTGCAGTCCGTGGACTCGTCTCTCTAGTAGTCTACCATCTGAATCCAGCTGGCCGTGTACAGCAATTCAGAGATGGAGGCTTTGGTTTGTGGATTCAACACATTCTGTCTGTTTAACCATGATTCATCAGACGTGCCATCATCAAAGCTGTCATGTTGTAAGGGAGCAAATCTGTCAATAAGACCATATGTACAATATACATGCATACTGAATATTGCTGGCTGCTAGGCTGCGTGCCTCTGCCAAGTCTTTCATGTTCACATGTCTGATCTGTGTTTTGTATTCTGTTCACGACAATTATACGCATTAGTGCTGAATTTGAATGCATTATGTCTGTCTTGCTCTGCCTCATATAAATACAATTGAATTAAAATGTACGTTTTCTGGTTAGCACTTGTTAAAAATTGCTCTCAACCTTTGTTTTTTTATTTTCTATAAAATCTTTTACTTGCAACAATACCTCTGTTCTTTCACTCCTCTCTCTCTATGCAGATTTAAGCCCCGCCCCTTTGACCTTTCAGTCTTCAGCTGACGCATCATTATGACCTCATTAAAAATGGACAGACAGCCATTGCCAGAGGGAAAGTTCTCATAATATAGTCAGGCCTTTTAATTGCCTCGCTCCAGAAATTAGCTGCTACATATTGGTGGGTGGGTGCCCCATGTTCACTCATTCCTTCAGTTTACCCCCTGCTCGTTTACTTCTTTCCTCCTGTTTTCCCTCCCTGGTTGAGAAACATTCAATATTCCACAAAGACAGGGCTGCGTGTGAGTGTATTTACATTATCAGGTGTGTGTCTCCGAAAACATGCAAAGAAAAGGCTCCATTCTGAGTTGGTTTACTGACCCTCTGGCCTCTTGTTCCCCACTCTCCTCTCTCTCGATCTCTCTCTCACACACACACACACACATACACACACTCTCCCTTGCTGCCTCACTTGCTCTTCATCTCACCCTGTCTGTCTCCCAGAGCGACAAAGCTAATTTGAGGCAGATCTTGCCCTAAGGGGTAAACTATAGCATCTACACTCACACACTCACATTCACACTCTCAGAGATACACAAACACACACAGACCACCTCCACCCCACTCCCTGTCCACCCTTACCACTTTATCTTCACCTCTCTCCCGTGAGCTAGCCCCTGACAACCAGAGTTAGCTCTGATGCTAACTGATCTAGCCACTTACCGTTATCATCTATGCAATTCTGCTGCAACAATGCTTCCACCCAAAAGGGTGGCATGAAACAGCAGCAAATGTTTTTAAATGTTGTGGGCAAAAGATTGTTGGTTGAGAGTGTTACATGTTAGACAAATATCATTCTAAACAAAAGAAAATAATCCACACTAGGTTTGAAAAATGAAACAAACATTTCATATGGTAACTAATTGGTTAAAAAGATTTAATATAATAATTTAAGGTAGGGTATGTTAAAGGTTATATTTAGTGAAGGGATAGACTGAGCCTCTTTTTCAGATGTCTTACATGTAGTTCAAAAAAAGCAAAAATGAGAAAAATAGAAGAAAATGGATGCATCCATTTTCCAAATGACCCTTATTCATATGTAGAGCGGGACCCCTTGTATTAAATTCACACCCTGCACAACAAATGGGCAGGCTGTGGTCTGTCATCTTGATGTATATATATGTAGTGCTAGGTGTGTGTGTATGTTTGTGTGTGTGCATGATGTATGTGCATGAAGGAGAGAAGCAGCAGCACCAAAAGGCAGGTATAGTGTCCAGGCAGAGGATGCAGTCTGAGCTGTGTGAACTGTGAGACGGCTGGAGCTGCCAATAATACATGCACTTACACATGTGTGTACGTGTTCTTGTGGCCACACACACACATACGCGAGACAAAACAGGAGATGAGACATAGGTTCTGCCTATGTCAGATCAACTGGGAGAACAAAAGCTACGACAGCAGCTTGTTGGGAGTGTATGTGTGTGTGTGTGTGCGTAAAAAAGAGAGAGGAGAGAGAGAGCGATGAGCATGCTTTTACAGTGAAGTAAAACTGGAGCTGGTGGAGGCAGTTATATTTATGAATTTTCTGTGAGTGTGTGTAAGCTCCAGCTTAGTAAAAATTCTGCTGATGTAAATTCCTAGCTTCTGTTTTTAGAACTGGCATAAGGTTAATAATTAGACAGTTTAACTGTAATTTTAGTCAGTACTTTTTATAAAGCCCCGTCACTGTTTGTCAGCAAAGTTATATTCTTGTGTACTCCAAGTGTAATTTTTTGAAATTACAAATTTGTCATTTCATGCTGTTTTGTCATACTTTTTAGAGGATAAAATTCATGCTGTATATGTAGAAATTGTTTCACTCGACGAGTTGTCAATCCATAAAATCAGATTAATAAAGTGTAAATGTTTCTGTTTTTTTCACTACTACTGTTCACTTCAAACTGTTTGGGCGTCATGGTGCTAACTGGATGGAAAGAACAGACGGTGAAGAAGAGCATGGATGGATGAAAGGCATAAGAGAAGCAACAGAAGCAGCACAATAATACTGAGTGGGAGAATTGGAGGGAGAGATGAAGACAGGAATAGATGGAGGGAGGGAGGGCTGGCAGGCGTCGGCAGAGGCACGCTCCCTGACCACTGTAAGGAAGGGGGCGTAGGCCAGGTCTCCCATCAATTACAACCTTGACCCTCCTCTCTTCTCCTTTCTCTCTCTCACACACTTTCTGCTTCATTCAACCATCCTCCCCCTGCCTCTCATCCTCCCCTGGTCCCTCTCCTCTGCTCCTATAAATCAATCTCTTCTCCCTCCCTACCTCACTCCCCTTAGCTTTTTGCCACCTTCCCCCTCCCACTATGCCCCCCCCCCCTTCTCTCTATCAGCCCTCCTCTTCATCCCTTGCCACTCCTCTCCTTCCTTTCATCGTTGGGAGTGCACTGGGAGTATAAAGGTCAGAGGTTGGCCGACGAGAGGAGAGAAAGAGGAAGAGGATGAGGAAGAGGCAACAAGGGAGTGTGAAAATGAGAGAGTGAGTGTATTTAATCAAAGTGGTGTGAGGGCAGATAATATCGCGTTTTTTTATAAACCTTTCGCTGCCACTGAACAACTGCTGAGTGTGACTGTTGCAATTACCCCATAATATCTATGTCTATGTCTATTTACAAGGATGAAGCCAGTGTATTGATGTATGTCTTCATGTGTGCACAGGCCCTCAGAAACTATTGTATGTAACTTTGTTAAGCATTGTACCTCTTGTATTGTGGAAGTGAAGAGCAAAAATACACCATACATCCATGTTAAGAGATAATGGGATAGTGAGATAAGACTTCAGACTAAGGAGGTACATCACAAAGAGGAGGGGAGAGGAGTAGAAAAGAAGTGGTCAGATGGATATGGAAGTGAGACGGCAACAAGAGGGACACGATGCAAATAGAAATAGCTCACAATGCACCGGTTCTGCATATAAAAGGAGAATTGACAATATTTAATAAGTGTTACATGTAGCATTGTTTAACATCAATAAATCATTGTCATACTTTGGTGTATCTTGGTAAATTTACCATAAACCCATGACACCAAGCTTCATTTTTGTAATGTTTTGTTCTCTTAAACAGTATATCAGGTGGATCAATCTGGTTGATCGCTTGCTTTGAATGCTACATGTAGCACAGTTAACAGAGAAAGATAAGGAAGAGACCTTTTCCCTTACCCTCCCTCAGCATGCCCACAGTCAGACACTTCATGAAGCGGCAGGCCTGGCACGACTTGCGTCTCCTCTTGGTGATCTCACACTCGTTGGTGGCTGGACAGCTGTACTCAATGTTGCCTGCAAAATGAAGACATGTTGGAGGAAGACAGAAAGGAGGATTTTATTTACATGGATGCATTAAGACAGATACTCTCCAGCTGCAGATAGACACAGAAACTTGTACACAATGAAATAACCCTTTATGACAGTTGACTTCACAACCTCAGTCTTGACCTTTGACTTAAAGATGGTCCTTTGTTGGCATAGTGGAGATACTCAAAACAGAGTGCTGCAATCTCATAAAGTGGTCACTCTGTTCAAAAAATTGGCAAAGAAAGTGTATTTGTGTATGTATATGTGTGTTTTACAAGGATATAAATGTGCGTATGTCATGGCCACAGCAAACTGAGATTGCGTGACTTGCTGTAGTTCACACAGGGTAACACTCGGGTGTAGAGCAGAAGCCGAGATTACAATGTAAGTCTATTAAGTTCACAACCTCTGCCAGCAGCAGCAAACAACACAAATGTGTTGTAGATAGGTACCACTTTCACACTGAATAAAAGTTTATTTTCTATTTTTTGTGGAAGTAATTAGTAATATCCATTTATTGTTATTCCTCTCTACTTAACCATCAATATTCTTCTCTTAATGTTGTATTTCCTTTGTATTTCTCTATATGTCTAAATGAGATCCCTTTTTAACCATCTATCTGTCTTCTATATATATTCTGTTATTTTGTTTTCTGGTTTTGTGCATTGCTTTGATTTGTGAGGATAGCTTGGGCTGTCACAGAATTGCTCAAATGAGCTTATTTTGTCAGAAAGGTTTATATATCTATAATATGAACTGTGTTGAGATTTAAAACAGAAAACCCTTTGTTCCCTTCCTCCCTTGCCCATCCGACAGCTACAGTACCCCAGCAAGCCAATGCATCTCCCACTGAAACCGAGTAAACAGTGATTACTATTGACTGCTGCTGTTGAGAGGATGTTTTCTCATTACTGGACTGATTAAGGGGGCTAGCTAGCTTGGGAAAAGGCTAAATGCACCAACACTTCTTAATGGGTAACAAGATGCTCATTAATTGGCCTTCTTAGTCAAAGTAAAGGCTAAACGTGCTAAATGCTGGGGGAACCCTTACAGTCTAATGGACACTACTAATGGGACTAGTTAGCTTACACCCAATCTACATTCTGATGATACAGGAGGAGCAGATTAGCTCAGCAATTAAGAGAGACACTTACACCTAGAAGTGAGGCTAAATGTGCGAATGACACTGAATCTGTGTGGGTTAATGGGTGGTCAGTAGAAGGTCTTGTTCATGTTAGGCTAAACAGGCAAATACTGCTAAATGGATGACTGCTGTAAACAGCCTGTTATGGGGCTGTTAGCACTAAGGCTAAATGTGTTACATGCTGAGTGCAGCAACAGGCAGTAATAATAAGAATGCATCTTTTGTTGACTGAAGTGACATCCACAAAAGAAAGTGATTGTGAAACCTGAATTTACAAAACTTAGATTTACTAGTATATTTGTATAGGAGTATGTGTTATTACAGAGTATGTGCATTTAAAATAGGGGGTAGATATTATTGGCTTACACCACAGGCCCATATCAAGACACGACATGGGACCATGTAACCTATGTGTCATGTGACTGTAGACTCTTTGTATGCTGAGACCTCTGAGAGGGGCTATAGGATAGGAATTAGAAAAGAAGGGTTTATATCAGAATGCCACAACTCTCTGTGAATGTGTGTGTGGATGTGTCTTTATTTCTGTCTTTATGTGTCTTATTGCGCACTGGGGTGGGCTTAGAGCAGAGACGTTCTTGGAGGCACCTATGTATAACGTGCAAGTTTGTACGTGTGTGTTGGTGTGAGTGCTGGGGATATATGAGGGGCTCAAATCCCCGGCAATCTCCTTTGAGATGTGTGTGTATGTCCACCTGCTGCATGACAATTGACCACCATTGTACAGACTGTGTAATACGAATGATGGTGTGTGTTATTGGTCTGCCACACTTTTTGAGCCGTCTTTGTTTTTGTCTCTTAATATATTAAACCTATCAATTGCATTTATTTTGTTTTCTTGCAACCTTGGCTTTTTGATAGATGGTTTTAACTAGGGAGCAACAAAAAACATATATAAGGGACAAGGTGACAAGGTGTCTGGGCCAGATATGAATCCAACTACCCTGCAGTTAACATGGCATATTTTAGCTCAGTGGTTCACCAAGACACCTCTTACCATTCCGCATCAAAACATGCAAATATTTAAAATTGTTTAGCTGTTTTATTTTCTTTTGCCCAACCTACCATTTCCACTGCATTCATTCCTTTTCCCTACCATGCTCTCATCCACCTTTCTTCGTCCCTCTTGCTGTCTTCCCATTTCATCGCCTTATCCCTCCCTCTCCCACACTTTGCCCTCCTCCTCACTCCCCTTTATCCCTCTCTCTCAATAAGGGAGTGATAGATGCAGGTTGTCAGGTGTCGCTGGACTGACGCCACAGAAACAGCAGCTGCCAGAGTCACTTCCTCCATGCTGCGACACACACATGCACACACACGTACGCACACACACACACACCACACTAATTCCTTCCTACATCCATGTGCCCAATCCACCCACCCCCTTTTCCCCTCTCTCTCTCATTCCTTGTTTCTACACTTTTTTTTTATCAAAACTGGTATACACACCTCCTCCACTTTTTTCCTCTCCTCTTTTCTCCCCTCCTCTCCTCTGCTCTCCCACCCCATGCTCTCCTCCCTGTCCAGCTGGAGGTGTTTTTTTGGTGATTACCTGCGGTTTTATTGGCTAATGGGTTGAAACATACCAATATGTCTGCCGCTGCCCATCTGAGGCTGGCCCTGCTTTCCAGCCAAGATACACACACCAACACACGCGTGCACAGACATACACACAAACCTGCACTCATTTACATGGCTGAACACAAGCCCACACACAGACATGCAGGGTAATGCACACATCCACAATATCTGTGGATGGGTTTGGCTCGAATGGTAGCCAAAGATAATGTCATGACCCATTTGTTCCAGTGGATCCAAGACCGCTCAGTCTGCATCCAAACAAACATTAACAGTAATACTGTAGCATAGACGTTGATGAAATTTGTTCATAAAATGGCCAGGCATTGACAGATTTTCTTCCTATATTCAAGTTGTGAACATTCAAGCTTGGGAAATTACTACTGTAAGTTTAGTGTTTTTAGACTATTCAAACATTTCTTAATTAACATCCAGAAAGTTCTATGTTATTATGAACAGGAATGCAAAACAATCAGCTATGATTTGTTATCCTTCTGGTGGCTCCAGTTCCAATATGGCCTTCTATCCTATTGCACGACAGCCTTTCGTGACAATCTGGTAACTTGTCTTGTCTGACCTGTAACCTCGAACTTTAGCCTTCCTGATCTCCAACATGTCAACTACAGGAGAAGCTAGGATTACAAATAGAGTGAATATGAGGGAGTGAAAGGTGGAGGTGGACAAAGAATTGCTTTAAATCTATTCAAGGTCACACTCTGAAGAGGCTCTATTGTCAACATGGCATCATTTCTATATATTTTGTATTTGCTACTGTATCTTCACTTATGTAACCTTTGCCCCCAAAATGGAATGAGACCTGTGAAGTTTGTCACCTATAAGACATTACTGCAGTGACAGTTGAATTATGGGTTAACCTATACACAGAGTGACTACAAAGCCATGTGTGTGACTGTCTATCCATGTGTGTTGGTGTCCACGTGGGAATGTGCTTCTATGAGTTTGTGTTTTTGTGTGTTTCTGCCTTTATCTCTGCATGTGTGCGCTCCAATCTCTTTGTCAGGATTGCACTGTGTCCTGATCTCATCCCATAATAAACACATACAGGTCATCTCTAGGTAGTGGTGACCATCTACAGTAGTGGATGTAAGACTTCGACCCCCTCCACATATCCCTGCCCCCCCTTCTCTCTATCTCTCTCTGGGGCTTTACTGTGAAAGCTGCTTATCGGAGGCAAAAGAAAGCAGCGACAGATAGGTGGATGGATGGAAAGGCAGATAGATGAATCCTGTCTGATATGACTGACTGACTGACTGACTCAAAGGATCGATGAAGGCTGGCTGGCTGACTTGGTTATTGCAGTGGTATGCTGACTGACAAGAGGGCTGTCCTGCTAACTGATGGGGCCTAATAGTTATTAGTACACATAACATTCTGCTAATGCATAAAAAAGTGTCTAAAATCATTAATAATATACACTGTATCATAAAAGCATAAATCAAAGTATCTATATTCTTGACTTGTTTATAAAGACTGATGTCTTCAGTAGGAATAAGTAGACTTGGGGCTGGGAGCCACTAACATGGAGTTAAAAAGTATTGAGAGACTCATTAACACATTGTTAGTTTTGGTCCCGTCAGACTAATAGTTTGAACTCATAAAAGTACATAATATTACCAGTTCTATTATAGAGTCATACAGTTTAGTATCCATCTTCTTCAGGTTTGCTTGCTTTTAAAACCATCCTAAAATCAAAAGAATGAATCAATAAAGTTGTAGATTTTGTGCCATATTTATTATGCTAAATTAGGATGTTTGTGTTATCACTGAATAGGTTAGATTAATGAACAAATGACAGACTTAATGGGTGGCTTTATGGCTAATTGGCTGGTAAGACTGACTGACCTCTGCAGTGTTTAATAGGGTAAATGAAGGACAGAATGGTGATCAAGCTAAGAGTATGAATATGAATTGAATACCCACAAAACTGCACAGGACAGCCTAAATACCTGTGCACTTCCTAGACTACTTCTAGCTCTAACAAGAGATGAGCAAAGGATTACTGAGCCTAATTCCTGGTACACTTCTCATCATGTGGATTAGTTATATCCCTTCTCTTCTCTACCCCCTAACCTGAACTCCTGACCCCCGACATAACCTCCGACCTTCCTCTGACACTACATTATCTCCTAGACAACAGGCTTATGGCAAACACTCTTCCTGTGAAGCATAAGCAGCTATATCTGAGAATGCAAACACTACCTGGAAATTACTCTTTGCTGTTGATGAAGAAGAGGTCAAGGTTGAGGGTGAAAGGGGGGCGTGTCTCGGAATTGGTGTGTATGCAAGGACCTGATTGGATGCTTATATGTGAGTGTGTGTATGTGCATGCGTGACAGGAAGAAAAATGGTGAAGGACAGAGGAAAAAATAGACTGCAGTGGGTGTCCTGGTGGCTCACTTAGCAGACAGAGGAGGATACATGTACCATATAAAAATCTGGGTTCATATCTGGCCTGAGGCTTTTATCATATGTCCTGGATCTAGTATAATGGCTCAGGTGTATGTGCATGTTGGACAGAGTGCACACTATGTGTGTCTGCATTTAATCTAACATTTTTAAAAAAGAAAAAAAAGGAAAAACAAACCACAGTTTATATTTTTAGTACAATATTTCTCTGGAAGGTTGTGCCTTTCTATGGAGCCTATCTAGTTCAATATGAAAAACACTTCTATCATCTCACCATCTTTGCCGTTATGCATTTATGACTCTTTAAGTACTTTCAGCATCAGTATGAAAATTTGGAAGACATCAAATTAATTAATTAGGTTGTGGTACTGTGTTGGTGCTTGTGGTTTTGGGTTGATCATGTGTAGGGCAGCTTTGTTCTCGATTCAGAATCATTAAACCCCGCGACCACAGCTTATCATAAAATCTCGAGTTTTAAACAAATATTAATCTATAGACACCCAATGTTGCATCAATTTTGACAAAGAGGTTAAGGTTAACACAGAGCCACTAAAACAGGACGTAACAAAACAGTAATGGACAATTAGAGAGAAAATCAACGTAAACCTGTTTTAGACCACATACAGCACAAGACAGACATAAGGACAAAAATGTAAATCGACATACAAGGAAAAAAGAATTTATAGACAGAAATTAAAAATGGGAGCCAACCTTGAATGGTTCGTTTGAAGAAGGCCTTGCAGGCCTCACAGGATGCCACTCCATAGTGGTACCCTGACGCAATGTCCCCGCACACCAGACACAGCCTCTTGGGCATCGAATTCAACATGTACTCGCACTTAATCTGTGAATCTTCCCCAATAGTTGACGAACAGTCCTCGTAACGCTTTGACACGGGGCCACCTGCAGGCCCCAGGGGTCCTGTGTTGGAGCCGTAAAGGCTCGGGGAGTCTAAGCCGTTGGGGTGACCGTTCATCGTAGACGAATAGGAGCCTGAGGCGTCACTGGAGCCACCAGGGGAGTGATGGTTTAGGCTGTCAGTCAGGGAGGCAGGACTAGACGGCTCAGTCTTTATATAAGAGGACGGACAGTTGGACTCAAGGTGACGCTCCTTACTGGACATTCTGCAGAGAAGCCTGCGGGAGTAAGACAGGAACATATAGAAGAAGAAGAAGAAGAGGAAGAGGAGGAAGAAGAAAGTATTACAAGAAAACATCATGTGTAGATAAATATTTGATACATTTAAAGAAAAGAGATGAATGTCAGAGCTTGAGAAAAAAAAGTAAACAATTGAGGCAATGTTCAAGTCCAGTTACAGAAATAATTTGTTCTGACATTGTTGTATTTCCTCACTGTCACTTTCTATGATGGATTTATGGTTTTTCACTGAGCCTGACACAAACACGTGTACACACATAAAATCCATCCATCACATTTGTTATTCTTTTCTTGAGAGAAATAATAGAGAGAGAAACAAAGAATAACAGAAGAGTAAGAACCTAAATTTAAAAAATGAACAGATTGTGGTTCATTAGGGGAAACGTGTAAAAGAAAGTAGCAGAAGAGCATCTATAGCCGCACAGACTCACACAAAGACATACACATGCTAGAGGGCCGACGGTCATCCGTCACTCTCCAGTCAATAGCAGCTTGTTCTACATGAAGGTAATCAGTAAGCAGCCTCTCTGCTGTTCAATCATCCCAAAGACAGCCGCACACATTCACAATGCTCACATACACACATACGGACACAGATTCATACGTGGTCTTCTTCGAGCATACTGACAGATACAGTTGAAGGAGCCACGGGAAGCCAAGCAATACAAAAATGTGTTACAAAAACAAAACAAACTACTAATCAGTGCCTAAGTACTACAGTATTCCTCTCCTCAGCTCTTGTTCTTCTCTGCCGACTCTCCCTTCCTCTATTCCTTTCTCCCTCTATCCTCTCATGCTTCTTCTTCTTCCTCTCCCTGAGGAGACTGACTGGTGTCTTGTTAATGGCAGTTGTAATTAACAGCTATCTTCTCTCTGTCCATATCTCTCCATCCCTCCCTTTGTCTACCTTACTATCTATCTGCCTGTCTCCCTATCACTTCCTTTTCACTGCCATCTCTCTCTCACTCTCTCTTACTCTATCTCTTTCCACTCTCTTTCTCTTCCTGTTTGCATTACCACTCTCTATTCCTCTAACCCTGCCCTCCCTCCCTTCCCTCTCGTTTCATTGTTAAAGGCAGAAAGCACAAAAGGGGTTTTTAATTAAGGCAGGATGCTGCTAAACGAGGGGCTTCTAAAGTCCAGTCAGCCTGTAAAAGATCCCTGTTCTACAGGGACCCATAAAACACAGACAGCGCCTGACGGAGAATGGAGGGCCGGTTGGGAGAGGGAACGGTAGAGGGAATCTATGTAGACAGGAAAACAGGTAGGCAGACTGACAGACAGAAAGAGAAATCTGTCTGAATTGTTTGGTTTTAATGTGTAGCTTGATGAGCAGCAAGATTAGACAAAGCCAACCCCTTCAACAGAAATTCACTGCTTATTCTAAGTCCATTTTTCCTTTCATAAAGTGACATGACATTTATAATGTACTGTAATACTTTGCCCTTTCTCCTCCCCCATATCATCATATATTTCAGTCCCACCACCAATTTTTTTTCTCTCTCTCTGCAGGTCCTTCTAATTCAGTGACCCTATTAATCGTGGCTTTGTGGTATTTACCAGTATCTATCAATCCATTTAACTGACGTTAACGGCAGGCCTTCAAATACAATGAAGAAGACAGCCAGAAATGTTTAGACACAACATGAGAAAGGGGATATAGCTGCAATGATTAGTTAATAGATCGATTGAAGAAAATTAGTTGCATATTATGTTGATAATATTATTTATAATATACTATTTATCATCTAAATCAATCTTCAAGCAAAAATATCAAACATTGCTGGTTCGAGCTTCTAAAATGTGAATATTTGCTGTTTTTCACTGTCGCTTATGATGAGTTTTGGTTTGATGACATCACTTTGCGGTCTGGGAAACTATGATGAGAATTTCTCAAAATGTTTTTGACTAAACAATAAAAGGAATAATTGTTAGCTGCAGTCCTAAAACAGCAAAGAAGGTATAAAGGGACAGAATCAGGGATACAGACACACAAATAAGGTGCGTGAATGAGCAGGAAGAAATAAATATAAATGTAGGAAACAGTGATGGTATGATGAAAGATCACACAGGGTTGCCTATGTCCTAGCAGTGGGAGAGAAAACACAGTGGAGACAGAAAAAGAGAGTAGACCCATTTAAGTAGATGATGTGATGGTGATGATTTAATCTCTCCTTTTTCACTCTTTATGCTCTTTTGTGCCCCCTCCCTTCGACCGTCAATCCCTCTGAGTACCATTAAGTGAAAGAGTTTAAGTGCCAAAAGATCTCAGGCGCTTTTTTCCCTTCTCTCTCTCAAATTCTCATTTATCTCTCTTTCCTTCTCCCTTTCCATCCCTCCTCTTTGCTCCATCTTTCTCTCTTTACCTCTATCATCTCTTTTTCTCCCACTCTTACATCTTTTCCACGTTCTCTCGCTTGCTCACCCTGCTTATAAATGAAAAATAATGGCAGGGGGAGGAATAAAAGAATAAAAAAAGAAGACATGCGTGCAGAGGAGAGGAGAAGAGGAAAGAAGATTAAGAAATCACAGCCAGTGCGCTGTGCCGAGCGAGAGGTTGAATGCATTTATGTATGTATGTTATCAGTATAATTATGGCGCTATGTAACGACGGCTCAGTGCTGAAAGAGCAGTCTTATTGTGCCTGTCTGCTCTTCAGATGAGTGTGGGGGGGAGATGGAAGGGGTTTGGTCTCATTTTTTTTTTTTTTTATCAATTTTTTATGTTTTTAGGTGTTTAAGGAGAAAAAATAGAAAAAAAGCTTTTTCTTTTTTCTTTCAGTATTTTCACAAGGGTCATGAGTAGTGAGCAGATTGTTATGTGATGATTACAGCAAAGCATAAAGAAGAGCCATAATCAGATTTTAGTATGAGTTGTTTGTTAAATTATGTTACAGAAAAGGAGCTGGTCCCTATATTGCATACATTTTTGTATGTCCATACTATAGCAAAAGCACCATACTATATCACAAAATTGATTTTTTACTTTGTTGAGATGAACTGTTAAAGCAGTATGAAGCTTCTTCTTTCGCAAAGTCCCGGAAAACCTCACATTATGTGAAAAAAATCTAGGTTTCTCCATTATTTTCTATTCTATTTGTCATCATGAGGAAAAGTGCTTATTTATTTTGTTGAACTGTTAGAAGGTCTGCGTAATTTCACACTTATGTCATTACCAAAATAGACGGATAAAAGGTCAATGTTAGTCTCATATGACCAACAGGAAACGTCAACCAACTGCTAGGCACTTTCATCCCAAACGTCATTTTAATGGAGTTACATAAAGTTTTTTTTAGCTCTTTGAAATACATATCAGTTAATTCACGTTTCATGTTTTTATATTAGGATTAGTGGCCATGATAACACTGACCACACATACAGCGTTCATGACACCAACTAGATGTTCAAAGGAGGAAAAGTGGCAGCTTAGTTCCTGCAGACATCAAATATTCAGCAGGCCTATTTACCTGTTCATCACTAAGGCAAAGAACACACACACACACACACACACACACACACACACACACACACACACACACACACACACACACACACACACACAATCCCTATTTCTTTTTTTCTTTTCTCATTTTTGAATGCACACTGACTCATAAAAGACAAGACATGTGGATATGTGGAGGGACAGCAACAGAAGAATAGAACAAATTCTGAAAAAGAAAGGAAGAAAAACAGAGAGGAAGAAGAAGAAGAATCTTTTCTTCTGTGTGTTTTGAGGGAAGGTGGGCCACTTAAGTATGACAAGCTGTCATTAGAGCGGTGGGCTGATGCGGCGCCCTGACAACTGGCAGGGACAAACATACAATCATCGTATTAGAGCAACTACTCTCTGCCTCACTGTGCTGGTCGCTCTGTGTGCTCCTTTAGTCTGTGTTTCTGTGTGCACTCACACTCTTTTATTACATACAATCTTTGCACGAATGCCTCGCTAGATGGTGGCCATAAACAAGAAATGATCCTCAAACAACTCCAAACTGTTTTTGTCCTGCCCAGGGAGAGGAGAGGAGAGGAGAGGAGAGGGGGAGATGGAGGAGAAAAGAGAGGGAGGAGAGAGAAGAGAAGAGAAGAGAAGAGAAGAGAAGAGAAGAGAAGAGAAGAGAAGAGAAGAGAAGAGAAGAGAAGAGAAGCACTGTTAGTTGCTGAGAGTTGAGTGGTGGCTTGAAAAGGACACTCTGGGTTTCATTTTAACATTCACCTACCACTACCAAATCAGAGGTTTGAATAACCTACCTGAAAGTATATAAATATCATGTGAAGAGAAGTAAAATACATTAAAATGTGCAGTGAGGACCTAAATATTTAGAGCTTAAATTGATTCTAATAAAATATACGTTACACTGCTAAAAAGAAATGCATTCTACCACACTTTGACAAACGTCAGAGTGTGTAAAGGAATGAAGCATCCCACTGCCCTGACGATATTTCATATAAAAAAAAAAAAACATATTCCCATAGAAAAAGGCAATAAAAATGAGAAGAGAAGGATAAGACGAGAGAGGAAAGACAAGTGGTAGCAATAGAGACAGAGAAGGAAGAAGTGCTGACAATGTAGCTACCACGGGTTGGCTAATACCTTTCCATCACACCAAGCATTGTGCTCTCGATGCTGATAAGAACACACAGTCCAATAAGCAAAAAGAAAAAAAAAGGGGGGGTGAGAGAGAGAAAACCCCACACAATTCTATCTAGATGATACCAGCAATGCTTTGGGAAAGTGAAGGAAGGGTGGAATACAGAAAAGAAAATATATTGAATTAAAGAATGGAGTAAGGAGGGGAATTGCAGCAAAAAAATGCATTTACATTTCCATAGTCAAATGAATAGAATGATTTCATCGACTGACTGAATTGCTTTTTCAGTCTTCACACTCCTTTGTTTATTTTTATTTCTTTGCTTTATTTCGCTCTCTATTTTACTCCCTTTTCAGCACCCTCCTATCTGTGGAGGGTTGTTGAACTGCTTGTCAGCTTGCTAGTCCGATACATGCACTGGTGAGTGTGCACACACACGTACAATAATCACACGTCTACTTGACTTGTTAGCCGCACAAATAAGATCAAAATGAATATGTTACTGCTGCTGTCACTGAGGAATTACAGTGAGAAAATATTTTCTTTTCTTTTCTTTCTTAAACTGTATTTTCATTTATTATTTCAAAGGTATTGTGTATGTTCAGCTGACCTTTGTATAACCAGATATAAAGAAAAAGGGAACAAAAAAATTAATTACTAAAAAAAGTAGCGGTTATGATTGTTCATTATCGAATAAGGACATCCGCAAATACAGTATAGGCAGTATGAGGCTATATATCAGTTAGTCCATAAACATAATCTACGGTGTCATAAATCATCAATTTCTTAGGCATTATTTAGTTATTGAGAGAGGAAATTTGTTTTCATTTCTGGCAGCTGAAAAATCACACTCACACACACACATGCACACACACACACACACACACACACACACACACACACACACACACACACAAATAAAAATGCATACAAATGTGTATAATTTAGGTAAGGAGTAATTCAATTCTGTTGTTCAGGTTGTGTGTGTAGTTTTAGGGCAAAGATATGTGTAGTGTTGGTGTGTGTTGCTGTGAGTGTTTGAGCTTGGCTCCATAGACTCGCAGTGTGTCGATGATTATAGTTGTTTTCGGAGAGAGAGAAATGAATAAAATAAGAAATAAAAACTCATGCCGCGACAGTCAATCTAAACCACTCTCCCTCCCACTGAGCTCTCTCTCGCCCTCTCTTTGGGTCTCAATCGCTCCCTCTGTCTCTCTAGTTGTTTCTACTTCCCACACACAAACACACTATCATTCCTTCTCTGTCGTTCTCGGGCATCCACACCCTGTCACACACACCACCTTACACCCCACACAAATACACACCAACACACACACACACACACACACACACACACACACCAGGGAGCAGATCAATTGTTACAGTGTTAGTCGGGCAGGAAACCTGTAATTCACTTCATTGGCTGCAGAATAAACCCCTGATTACATACAATCAATGTGATAATGGCTAAAACACATTCTGCCCAATGGGCTGTCGGGCTGTAAAGACCGGCAGAGGAGAGGAATTGTGTGAGTGTGTGTGTCTATATTCCTGAGTGTATGTGTCTGTGACTGCGTGTGACTCCTTCTAGGTATTTTAATATAACAAACACAGAACTACACACACCTTTGCGGTGCAAAAGTATCCACAAACACATACGCTGGTGTGAAATGAATTGGGTAAGACTTACAGGGGCACACTAGTGGGGCTAAAGCTGTTATGATGCATCCTGGGGTTTATAAAGTTTACACACACACACACACTCTGTAGATGTGAATGGATAAACAGTGGGAGACTGAGCACACAGGGCAGGCTCAGCCAAACACGATTGATTAAGAATTATGTGCTCTCCAAACTGCAGACTGCAAAGTATTCAGGAATATCATGTTGAGTCTGGTGATATCAATGTATCTCTTCAATCATCACGCAGTGCTGTTGTCTCTTTTCTTTTTCCAGTCTGATCTCTTTTCATGAAAGGTGTTCATATCGCAAATTTTAAAGGGAATTTTAAAGGGAATTCCTTTCTTCCTTGGTCTGTATGAAGGATGAATTAGATTTGAGAGTCTGACTGCGTTGATGTAGTTATTTAAGTGAAAAGATATGAAGAGGTTGAGCTTGTTCAGGGCAAAAACGTGAAGGCAGTGCAGCGCTAACCCTGTGTGTGTGTATGTGTGTGTGTCAGATGGGAATCTTGATGATTTAGGTCATTTTCTCGCAGAGCGGTGGCTGATAAGTGTGTTGCTGCCAGGCACTATCTTTGTCACCATGTCTCTCTCTCTCTCTCTCTCTCTCTCCCTCCTTACCTCTCTCTTTGTCTCTCTCTCTTTGCCCCTCTTTCTGTCTCCTTTATCTGCTGTGTGTCATTGTAGTTGTGAGGGTGGTTGTCTACTATAAGAACAGTGCTTCAAACCTCTGAAACATCCAGCTCCCTGCACATCAGGAGTGCAATTAACAGTTATTACGTCAACTAGGTTCAAGTATTTGTTTGCTGAATAATCAAAGACATAAACTGCTGCAAATTATATGTCTAGTTCAGCTCTACTTTGGGAATTGACAGGCTAAATTGTACACTAAATTGCAGAGGATGTACTTGTAGTGACCTCCAGCCTTTTACTGGAAAGGCTGAGGAATGGAAATCAATGAAATTACTGAATGCATCCTCTTTTTAGGTAAACCTTTTAAAAAGGACAATGCATGTGCTAAATGTGAAATTAAGAATTAGTGAACAATATATACATAAATATTTAATTTGTCAACACGATCCACACTATAAAACTGATGAACACATTAATTCTGCTAACTCACATGATATTGGCAGGTAGTGTTTGAGCAGCGGTATAAGGGATATACATTGTAGGTTGGTTCCTTTATACAAAGAAAGGTCATTGATCAAGGTGAGTGTTCCGCTGCATTTCTATGTGTGTGTGTGTGTGTGCACACGCGTGTGTGGATTAGCAGTGTTATCGCTGAGCATTAGGGGTGCAACAGCCCTTCCCAACACTTACCGACACTTGCCATTGTGGCAGACACACATGCATTCATACACGCACACATACACAATTGACTGTTTGCGTACAGCGAGACATACAGCCCTCCCTCTCTCATACTCAGGAAGATAGAGACCTGGGCAAGGTGCCGTATCAAATGAAATTTGAAAAGTATAATAAAAAAAAAAAAGTGTTTAAAAAAACAAAATATCCCCCATCGGATTAAAAACACATTTTATTAAGCAGATGGTGAAAGAGGATTTCCACTCTAGTAAATATGACAGGGCTTTCAAATGTGACACGGGAGGGAAGCAGAGGGAGGGGAGGGGAGGAAGAGGCAAACAGACAAGGAGGGAATGGGAAAAGAGAGTGCAACGCTGTAAAAGAGAGGAGAGAGGAAGAGAGTGTGAATGAAACTTAACGGGTGAGAGAATGAAGAGAGAAAAGTGGAATAAAGAAGAAAAAGATAAAAGGAGAAAAAGATAAAAGGAGAGGGGAGGGGAGGGGAGGAGAGGAGAGGAGAGGAGAGGAGAGGAGAGGAGAGGAGAGGAGAGGAGAGGAGAGGAGAGGAGAGGAGAGGAGAGGAGAGGAAAAGAGAGGCATCCTTTAAGCAGATCAGATTTGGGGAAATTGGGCTGTCACTACAGGATTGTGATGATTTACACCTATCCATCACAGGGAGAGAGAGAGACGCAGAACTAGAGTATGTACAATAATGCACAGCATCTTTAAAAATTGAGAAAATTTGTCCCTAAGTCCTGAGTTCACTGCTTTTAATTCAATCTTCAATCATTCAATGAATAACACATTAAGAGGAACGGGAAGAACATATTTGATCATAGTGAGACACATATACAAATGTAATGATGGGTAGAGAATCAGCCAATTCATTTATTTTACTGTATGATGTTCTGACTGTGGGTCAAAAGAAGAAAGGGAGTGCCATGGAATATCACTTGAAACACAACATGTTCTTCCACATTAACCAAACAAGTATAGGATCATTTGAAAGCACCCGACCCTACATGAATACATTTTACAGTTGCACATTTTGAACTGAATTGATCTGTATTGTCACCAGCTGCTGATGACACTCGTCCCCTCTGCCTCCCTGCCTGATCTTCCCTCTCTGTCCCCCTGTCCTCCTTCCTCCCCCTCTCCCTCCACTCACTGCTGGCTGATGCACCTTACAGCCTCGCTCCTGGACCATCTGTTAGGGAATCTAATTCACATCCAGTCATAATCAGGTTTGCTGGAGTGCCCACTGTCTCTGCCTCCATTTCTGTCTCTTTCTGGTCCGCCTGCTTCTTTCTGTCTGTTTTATGTCTTTGGTTGTCTCTCATTCATCAACAGTGTCGATGTCGGACTGTCTCAATTCAAATCTGTGTATTTGGACATTTCATTGGCATCTTTCTCCTATTTTTCCTCTCTTTAATTCTTCCCGTCCACTTTCTCGATTCAAAACACAAAACTAGCACCAATGCATAAACTAAGGACAATGCTAGAATGCATTGATCTGATCTTGTCATTGTGTGATATTGTAGATTTTTTAATTATTTCACTGTATAACAGTATAATCCATTGACATGAAGTCCACTGCTGCTTGTCTGTGCAGAACTGGTTTTGCTTTTAAACTTTGCTTTCCGAAAAACTCATCATCTTTAAACAATAACTGCAAATTACAAGGATTTAAACATGGCTTCAGCATTTTAATGGTAAAATGAATATATAAGCATCAATTTGACATTGTGTGGGAAACAAATAGGGGCTGCATCGACGCAGCATCTTAACCATGTGTGTATGTGTGTGTGTTTATCCATGACTGAGAATAAGGCAAGCTGAGGTGAAGGGGGTGGAAGTTAATGAGAGGTGAGTGTCTGAAACCTTCTTTCTCTCTCTCTCTCTCTCTCTCTGCTCCAGCAGTAATCCTCTTCTATAAATCTGCAATCCAATCAGCGTTGTCCACACTTACACACACACACACGCCAAACACACACACATACACACACAGAGCTGTTGGGAGGCCCATCTGTGTGTTAAGGCAATCTGCTTTATCATTATGATTACATTGGGCTCAGTTTACAGCAATGTGTGTGTATGTGTGTGTGTGTGTTCAGGCGCACACTGGCTGCCTGACATTAATCACATTCCCATGGTTTGATGGCCTAAATAAAAATAGGAATAATATTGTTGCTGTCCAATGAAAACTGCAGATCTCTAAAAACAAACCAGGAATTTCTTTAGAACTCAAATAAGTTTTCATGAGTGTAGAAACGACAGCACATTAACTTTTCTCATTTTATTTTCATAATAAACAATTTAGGTTTCTGACGAAATTTTTAAGTGAATATAATTGTCAGTCGTAACAACAGAAAATTTAAATATTAGAACAAATAAATGCTTAATGCATCTGAAATTGTTTAAAATTTGGGCCACACATATATTTTATAAATACAGTTTAATAATCAAAATTCAAAGGTCAGGTGTATGTGTGTGCAGGCGTGAGAGTGTGTATGTTAATCATGTGACTAAATCCCATCAACACAGTTGGAGGTCAGATATCCCGGAGAGAGTGTTCATGAGATCTTATAAGGCATGTGTGTAAAATACACTCCTTCCATTGTGTATAAGGAAGAAAATGCACATAAGTAATACAATTAGTGTGAGAGGGTGAGCTGAGTTGAGGTGATGCCGTCTTTACAATTTGGTCCACGATTTTTTCTTTTATTCAATTTTTTCTACATTGAAGACATTTTGACACGTCAGAGCAGGACAAGCCCAGGTTTGAATAAATAAATTAATAATGGCTGAAGTCAAGAGTTATCTCAAGATAAATTAAGAAATTCTAAACTTCAGCAGATATTTTTATTGTTATAATCATCTGCCAACTGGGAATATTGCCGTAGTTTTGCCAGTTCAATTTGTAATTACAGTATCAACTGTTTACACCTGGTCCAAAACTTGAACCAATGCAGCGGAAATAATGTTCCCCTATTCTGTGTGTCTATCTATGTGTGCGGATGTAATGTGTGACCTCAAGCCATGGCGTGACTCCCTAGCCCCTGGCAAACCTTTACACCTCTCATCACCAGACTTCGCAGTCTGCCAGCACACACACACACACACGCACACACTAACATTGTGCTAGTAACACTCTTGTTGGTGATTGGCTATGGGTCTGCGTGAGAATAGCTTGCCAGACCTCTAATTGGCTTGACCCAGACTAACCCTGAAATCCTATTGGACTAAGACTTCCCAGTCTACAGTGCGCACTGGCACACACATACCGCACACACTTAAAAATTAAAGGGCTTTGCAAATCCTAACAACACGGTAATCAATAATGTTCTAATAGGCTGCAATAAAACAACAACAATAACAACAGAATACATGATAACAATGTTCATTTAGGCTGCCAGGTCAGCTAATGTAGATTGTGTAGCATAACGTTGTTTGGTCGCGTAAAGTAACCACTGACTAAACACTTCGAGTACTTCCATATTCACCAGTATACGTAGAATAATAAGTTAAGTTTTGTCTGAGCACTTTTGTAATAATGTCAGTTCAAATCATCTGTCAGTACTTGGTCACTACAAGCTCAGGTGAGAAAATATATTATAAAACTTAAACATATAGCAGAAAGCACACTTGTCACATACTCATTTGCATATAATAGTCCTTAACGCCTGTGTTATGCTAATTGTATATAAAACACATACTTACAATTAAAGTCTTGCAATCTGGGCATATGGCTCTATCGCATACCGAGAGAAACTTAGAATGATTAAAAGACGGAGAGGACCAGTGGCAGAGAGGGAAGAAGAATACGAAGAGAGAGAAGGTGTGTGTGTTTTATGCGTCACACGTTTGCTGTGTTTTAACATGAAACAAGTCACATATTTACAGTTTATGTTCTAAAAATGGACCATGGCATTCGGTTTCACCTGCCTCAATCAACACACTCGTGGAACTGGTTTCCACCGGAGAACTTTAAAGCAAATATTTCACTTTAGTTGAAGCTTTTCATGTTCTATTGCACATGCAGATGGAATGGGGGATTACTGTTATGGTAAAAGTGACTGTCCTTCAACCAAATGATACGATTTGCTGCGATGCATTTGCACTACTGAAGAGTCCTTGAGCCGGAAGTTAAATCCTGCTTCTTTCTGAGACTGTAAAAATGTAACAAAACAAAGATACTGAAGGTAAAAAGTATGTAACAGTGGCCACAAGGGTTATCCAAGCATTATTTTAAAAATATTACATTTGTCTTTGGATAGCGGATAAAACATATTAGGTACATTTAGTAGAAAAAACACACATGTATACAAAAACTATTAATGAGATGCTGAAAATAATAATTTTTTTATTATTTCTTTTCTGCTTCTTTTTAAGTGAACATTGTTTTTTATTTCATGAAATGTGAACCAAATAGACATTGAACTTCAGACTAGTGCCTCTGAATGAACAATCCACCTATCTATGCCTATATAACTGTCTGTCACTCCGGGAACCAATAAGAAGAGATTTTAAAAATTGAGAAAAAATGATCATAGCTTTACTTTGAAAGAGGTCAAATCTCTTATTGCTTGTTGTAATTTTGTCTTTTTATAATAAGTGACACTGAATCTAATCTATGATCATATTGCGTATGCAGAGTCAAATGTCAAATATACTTCAGTTTGAACATATAGCCGGCTGCCATGGAACACGTAAAAAGAAAAATAACTAAATTAGGAATTAAATCTGTGAAAGTTAAGAAAAGCACCTATATACAACCCTCATTCTGTGATAAATCATAGAGCTAAGTTGACCCTTCTCAGTGTTCGTTCTCTCTCTCTCTTTCTCTCTCTCTCTCTCTCGCTAACTCACACACACACATGCACAGATTGACCACTAAAACACTGATGTCTTTGATGTCTCAAAGTGCTTGCCTTTTCTTTTTCTTTCATCTGAACTTTATAGAGGTCAAGTGTGGCTCCAGTGTAAAACTGAACCAAACAGACTCATAGATTTCTTTTCCTTTACGTTTCCCTCTGTGTGTCTTTGGTCTTTTCGTCTCTTCATCTTACCTGGGGTTGTAGAGGGCATGTGCGTCTCTCATGTGGTTGGCCTCTAGTGGATCGTAGCTCTGGTGCATCCTCCAGGCGCCAGCGCCGCATTTACTGTAGCTTGACTTGGAGTTATCTTCACTGCTGCTGTTCACCAATGGCCCCTTCGATAAGTTCATTCTGTAGGCAGGGGCATAGAGAGAGAAGGAGGGTTAAAAATACAGCAAGGTAGGAGAAAAAGATCTGCTGAGACATTGACTTTCAAGTGTAGAAATCAATTTTTCATGGACATTAAAATTGTGCAAATAACCTAAAAGGTCTTGTCAAAGAGTGTCAGTAAATATTAAAAATCTTATTTTCTATTTCAGTCCAACTGAGGAATAAAAATGACAGCATTACATAGCAAAAAAAAAGATCTAATAACATCTCTAAAAACAGTAATAAAGGTCAATATTCAAAACAGTTAAATTAAACACATTTAACAATTTATTTGATTATCTGTCTTGAGGACATAAATGGGATACTAAAAAGAAGAACAAGAAATCATAATCTTGAAAGTGATGTCATATATGTTGTTAATGCAGACAACACACACATTTAATCAAACATACACTTGCGTCAAACAGCCAAAATATATGCAGACAATTAAACAAGTATACAACTACTGAACAGGGTGGCTAGAGACAGTCAGAAAAAACGCAGTCAGGTCTCGAAACATAGAGACAGAATGACGCACAGGCCGCCATGCTGAGAGCACCGACAAGCAGACAGACAGACAGCTGTCAGCTGGACGGACAGATGCACAGAGGATGGGTTGTGACTTTTAACCGGTACACAAGACTTTTGTCCTTTCTTTACACAATTCTGTCGAATACGTTTGCCTGTGCGCACATGCAACGGTGGAGGCGTCAGGCTGCTAATTGAAGCACACCCCGACTGTGTTTAACGTCAGAGGACTTTTACCAGTTTTAGCCTCGGAGAAGGCTTTCAGACTGAGAGGAGTATAAAAGTAAAAGCACCGGAGGAGGGACCGCTATCCGTCAATCAAAACCAGCGCTGGCGTCAGGGGAGGAGCTGTTGCCGAGGTGATAAGGTCACAGCGGGCTACAGAATCAAAATCACCCATAGCAAAAAATAAATTAATTAAATGGCGAGGGGTGATAGAAAAAAGGGCCGTCTCTTAGAGCTGACGTCAAAGAGGACGAGAGAAGGCAGGGTCCATAACAAAACTGGCTGGGTGGCCTACATTTAAAGACAACTACCAGGGGAGAATGCAGCAGGGCTGCTGGGAAGAGAAGGAGGACAAAATCTCGAAAATACAGAAACCAAGTCAGACTGGGAAACAAATGTCAGAACACTGGTAATAAAGTGATCCTTCTAAATCAATGTAAAATACACAAGAGATGCCTGCTGGCAACACTTGAGGCATTCCAGTGCTTTGTATTAGCATTTGTATGTTTGTTGCATACTGACAGAAAGTTAAAAATAATTATGCTTGCTTGGTCTGAAAAAGGTCTATAAAGAGGAAAACAATTATTCATATTCAATGTTCAAACTTTGCGGAGCGGTCATATAAACAGTCATTATATTATGTTTTTTGAAGATACTAAGTATCTTCAAAAAACTCTCGTCCAACATGTCAACCAAACCTTCTGGGAGCTCTTTAAGCCATGCAATGGAGCTAAATAGCTACGGAATAAAATAATCATACTTTTTTCAGTATGTTGTTATGGTTCTGTTAGATTTTTTCCGTATTTCCACATTCCTGTGTGTGTGTTGTCTCAGATGAAGTGTATCAGTAAACAGAGCAGGATGTTGCTATGTGTCACAAACTGATAGACACATGTTTACCACACAAACACACACCACACTGACATTCGTGTCTGCGTGTATGAGCGATGTTGTCCCGCTGTGGGTTCCTGTTTAGGTGAGGGCCACGCAGACAGACAGGTAGACAGACCAATCACTCGTCTGACAGCCATCCCTGCCTCCATCCTCAGAGCTGCGTTGGCTCAGTGAGAGGTGGAGGGCCAGGCTGTGTAATATGTAGGTTTTAGTTCCACTCTGGTGAATAGGAGGAATCGATATCTCGCTGCTGCTGCTGCTGCTTCAAACACTTATTGGCTTTGGTTGCGGTGTCACAATGCTATATAGACAGGCAACACTTAATACTGCTTCTTTTTTTTATTGGAGAGAGTCCTGGTGTTACACCAAACTAAGGTACATGCCGTACCATGTACATATAATGCTGTTGGTTTAAATCCCTGCATTTCATGTTAAATGAATTGTTTTCCTTCTACAGGACAACGTAAAAAACAAAGTACATGTTTGTATAGAGGAATAAAGTGGAAGAGATTGAGCTGACACATCTTCACAACCATCAACCATCAGACACTATTATAGAAAGATACCCTGAATTCTGAATCAGCTTTACAATATTTTAGCTAAATGACAATTTTGCTCTATTACATTATACTTTATGGTAAGGTAGTCGGATATTCTTTCTTCTCTACATCTATTCCAGAAGGTTACATTTTAACTATAAGGCATCTTAAAATCTATAGAAAATCATTTTTATCAGGTTATATATACACAGATGTAATCGTAGCATATTTAATATGAATACAGAGGAAATTAATACCTAATAAATTATTTTTTCTCTACCTGACTAGATTATTTGAAGGAGCCTGTCATATTAACCACCCAAACCCTTAGAAGTACTGACATATAAAGAAAATAAATAGCTCAGATCATAAATATTTAAAAAAGCGTACACAGTAAAAGGTGAGAATAAAGGGGAAGGGTATTAACCTTTGGGTTTCTAACTAACCTATTTCACACTCCTGTCAGTACATGTAAGCGGCACCAGCACACACTCATACATTCAAATTGTGGATGTGTTTTTGTGTGTGTAAAAGTAGGGAGATCGTGGGTGTCTTTCTGATGCTCAGTGACTCGCTCATGTGTTGCTGGCCCATCTGTGAACAGAATGACCATGACACAGTATGTGTGTGTCTATGCATTTGTGTGTCCCTGTGTGTGTGTGACATGGTGATGCAGTGATTGATGAGACAGTTGCCATTCTTGCTAATGCAAAACGCACCTATCCCTGAAGGGAGCAAATGCCACAACACACACACACACACACACACACGTACGCATAAGCACACACATACACACACAGGGCTGCAACTGCCCAACCTAATTACCCCTGTAGTCAGGGCAGTGTGATGTCTTCCAGTCACATTTGCAATAAATATCCACAAACATGCCCAAACGTGGTTTCAAACAATCACAGGTGAGACATACAATCACTGATAAATGTTGTTCACTTTCTTGTATGTTAACAATAAAATTGAGGCTCTTGATTGTTTCAATACCAGGCTAAACAATGGAAAAAGGTCTTTAGACAGTATTTACACCGTTTGTTACTCCAGACAATGGTCATTTAATTGTTGAACATGTAAAATCAGAGCTCTGCATGAGTCTGACGACAACATGCAAACATTTGTGTGTGTGTCTGTGTGCGTCAGGGAGACCATAAAATGATTGTGAGATTATCACAAATACTGAGTGCATAAATATGTTTTATATACAAACGTGTGTGACAGTGATTCTCTCCGCTCCTCTGCATGTGCATCAGGGCAGGTGGGGTTCGACGCAGCCCTTTGTGTGTCTGGGTGGATGTGGATGTGTGTGCGTGTTAGCGTTAGCGACGGGAGCTGTTAGCGGGGCAGGCGGCAGATGGGCTGTCGGCCTTAATAGGGACTGAGCGGGTGCAGAAAGGTGACAGCTCCACGAGGGAGCGGTGTGTGGGGAGGGAGAGGAGGAGTGTGTGTGTGTGTGTGTGTGAGGTGGGGGGGGGTGAATGGTGAAGGAAGACGAGGATAAAGGGGAAATGAATTATCTGCCGAGGTCAAGAAAAGTGCCGATCAGCTGCGTAGCAGAACGCAGCTCCTAAGGGCAGGAAGTGTTTATGATGTCTAATTTATGTAATATAGACATTTGCATGTATATCTATGTTGAGCTTTCACCTGGTCATTTCTGTGTAAAGTTGCAACTTTTAAAAGCTTCAAACATTTGTTAATACTGCCATATTTCTAAAATCACACAAATACAAAATAGAAATAGAATTAAAAATAATTGTTTGTGAATATGGAAAAGCTGCTGTCAACTTCAGACAAACGCCACAGAAACCTGAAAATCTTTGAAAACAGTGATAGAAGCTGTGGGCATTCCGCACTTCCAAATGTTAAAAGTGCTTGATCGCTTTCATCTCGTTAGATGTGTTATTTAATTTGTTTATGTTTATATTTTCTAAGGCCATATATTTTTCATTTAACATCAAGCATATGAAAATGACTGTGCGGCAGTTTTTTTTCTACAAAGGAAAACAAATTTAAGCGCGCTCCTGTGCAAACAGTTAGTTATAAAACACAATCAAAACACACAAAAATAAAAAAATTACCACAGAATCTGGTCGCACACGGATAGTGTTGTAAATGATCACAACATCACGTGACTATCATGTCCTCAGATATGTGCACAGTTCTGTCTCAAAGCTGAATTGAAAGAAAATTGGCTGCTCTGTATCTTCAGCAGATATTCTATGAACCTTTCCTTGTCCTCAAGAAAACTGTGGAATGTGACTGATTTAAAAAAAACCTTTATAAATACACAGGAAATACAGGAAAATATTAAATACAAATGTAATGGCATTAAGAGTTTAGGTTTTGCGTGTTCATCTGCTGTATAACATCAGTAACAACTTGAGAGAGAGTGAGAAAGAAAAAAGAGCAAAATCATCGATATGACATCAAAGAAAGAAATTATGTTTTTCAGTCGCTACATGTTTCGATGAAATATATACTGCACTGTGCACTGATGTTGAATATTTGCTAAATTACGGAGCAGAACTTGTGTAAAAAAATCTGTTAAAAAATTGGGGGCAATAGGCAGCTATTGATATAAATCATTTTAAAAATCATTTTTCATTTTAAAATCAAGTGTATCTGAATCATAATTCTCCAATTCAGAAAAGATCTGCTTTCATTAAGCGGCCGTATATATGAATATAGAGTACATTTAGCAAGGATGCATGTAGTGTTGAATGCATATGTGTGATAATTAAGTTTATTCGTCATTTGTATTTGATAAAGTTGGTCAATTAAAGCAAAGGGAATGCTAAGATGAGAGACGTAAGTAGAAAAAGCAAGTACAAAAAAACAAAAGAAAAACTAAAGAGAGAGGTGGGGTGGTGGGCTGGCCTGTCATTCTCTCCCCATCAGGCACACACATGAAGCATGATGGGAGGATGAGAGGAGGAATATTTCACTGTCAGTCGGAAGGCGGCATGGTCATTCATTTCTTTCTTTCTCTCTCAGTATATATTCACGTCCCTTTCTACTGTATCTTTTCCCTTTTGTCTTTTGTACAATGACAATTTAATCATACTGTACAAGGCCTGGGCATGTAGAGGGGGAGAACTGTCCAACCAGCCAATCTATAGGGCTCTCCCCACGGACACTGAGAGAAACAGCACTACAGAAAAAGTGCAAAAGACAGACAAGACGTTTGAACCTGCATCATTCTCTCGATCCTCTTTAACTCATGCACACACACTCCTGCATACACACTCACACACACACGGCACCTCTCCATCTAAATCTGTTCTATTGTGGCCCAGTCTCCGCTGTCTCCTCCCATTAGGAGTGAGAGGCAGCATCAGAAGCCCTGAGCACGACACGATAGGTGTGCTCGCAAAACACACACACACACACACACACACACACACACACACACACACACACACACACACACACACACACACATATACATACACCGGTCTCCTGTTCTGAAGCGCGGCTCAATAGGTTACAAAGTGAACAGCTGAAATCACATTTTAGTAAATCTGTCTCTAAAAATAATAAAGCCACAGCAGTGACAAAAACAATCCTAAATGAGACAATTATAAGAAAAGTCAATATTCCTTCAAATCAAACAGGCAGATTTGTAAAAGGACCCGTTGTAATCTGAAAGCTCTAATCTGCCCAGAAGCAAAGAAGACTCCCCTTCCTCCGCATCCCTCTAACCTACACTGCTCCATAAAGTAGAAACGTCATAAAAGTAGGCTTGAATGAGACAGAAAAGTCTGTATGTCGCAGTGAGAAGAGTAATTCTCAGTCAAAGCACAAATGATTTGATAGATTGTGATAATAGTAATAATAAATGAATGCACATTTTGATGTATGGATGGCGGAACATGAGGAATGAGCAGATGAGCGGCGTGAAGAGGGGGAAGGAAAAGAGATGAGAAGAGATGAGCGGCGTTGTCTCTCGCTATATATCACTCTCTCTCTTCTTTCAATCAGCGCTTTGGCATTCAATCACACTCTCACTCACACAAACACACTCACACACATGCATGCACACACACATGCGTTTAGCTTCACCTCCAGTGTGGTGTAATGGCTAATTGCAGTGAGTGTGTGTGTGTCACAGCTGGTACAGTCTCTCTTACTGCTCTTTCAACACATAAAGGCCGGCACTGACCCATGACAGACACACACACACACACACACACACACACACACACACACACACACACACACACACACACACACACACATACACGCTGCACTGATGGACTGAGCATAAATCAGAGAAATTCACATCAACAAAGACACACAAATCTGTTTCTTTGTGTGTGCTTATATACGTGTATGAATGTGTAATTGCATTTTTGACATAACTTGGTTACTTTTAGCTGCAAATGCACAAAAGAAAATGTGTGTGAGGGCGTGTGCGTGCGTGCATGTGTGTGTTCATGCGTACACGTGTGTCCAGCGGACCCCTAAGTGCTGGTGTCAGACAAAAGCCCCCCCCCCCCCATTTCCTTCTCACCTCTCGCTCTGTCTGTTTCTCTCATTGCATCTCTCTCTCTTACAGGACTAAATTACCGCTGGAATGCTCGGACCCTTCACATGAGAGAGAGGCCGCCGTGTGTGCGCGAGTGTGTGTGTGTGTTTTCTGTGTGTGCAGGGTTAGACAATGAAAAAACTGACAGACAACGAATGCCATAGGGACAGACGGACAGGCAAACACACACGAAAAGAGAACAACACCTTCTCATACCGGCCACCAATAGGCCACACACACAAACACACACTCAAAAGGTGGGCAGGCACAAACCCATGCAATAAACAGATGCAAATGCACACACACACACACACACACACACACACACACACACACACACACACACACACATGCACACACACACACTCTGAGACACACACACACACAGCCAACAAATCAGTGCGGCACATATTGACATGCTTTGACAGATGAATTAAGTAAATGATTTTATAAGGAGATTAAAAGGATTTTAATTTACGCAATCTCTCTCTGCCCCCCGTCCCTCCCTCCAGTCTGCTTTACCTCTCCCTCTCTCTCCCTCCCTCCCTCCCTCTCTCTCTCTCTCTCTCTCTCTCTCTCTCTCTCATGGCCTGAGAAAAAGAGAGCACAAGAGACTGATGGTAAAAAAGGAAGGGAATAATACGATAAATGTTCTTAAATTTAGACGAGAAGAAAAGAAAGTTTTTCTTTTATTTTGTTGATCTTTTCTTCACCTCAGTTTTAAACAGCAGAGGCACATTATCATCACAATTGAGAAACGACTACAAAATTATGAGAAGCTGTATCATTTAGATTTTACTTAGAAGAAATAGTCCTAGGACTTGCTGATGTTTTGAGCGAGTGTAAGCAGAACGGTCTCCCTTTAAGATTCGAGAATCATTCTAAATTACACTATGTTACAAGGAAAACCTGAAAAATATCTGTCATTATGAAATGTTTAAGGTCAAGATGTTGCTTCAAAAATCAAGTGAAACACAGGAATTTGTCTGTTAAAATTGCTTTCATTGCTGCTATTGCAAAATAAGATTCAACACTCTGGGACTTGCAGGGTGAAAATTGAGCGATATCATGTGCACTGGATTAATGATTAAATCTGTTCAAATAGCTAATAATTATCACCTCAAATAAATGATTTTGATTAGATTTTTCTGGCATGTATGAATTTAGTGTGACAGATTGAAAATGTTCATAAAAGGCACTCTTTGTTGGAGTGGAATTTGAAACGTGCACCAAGCTGTTTCTCATTCACACTTCATTGGATTTAACAGAAATTTTGATTTTCACTCACAATCACAAAAAATTTATTTGCATAGCATTTCCATACAATTATAAAAATATATTGAATCTAGACAAAAATCACAATTTAAGATAATTCAGACAATCACTTATGCTGACTTGTGTTTCTCTTCGTCTCTAACACTGCAAATGTTTGATTGAACGGTCGCTGTGCAATTCTCACCACCCGTCTCCTTCACACCCACTGACAAAACCCACCAAATTCACTAAAGTCACTGTAGGAAATATATCTTAATGATATGCAAATGGTATGTATATGGTGGCATGAGGGGAATGCAATTATGTTAACAGCTTAAGCGGTACTTGTTGTTATTATTATTATTATCGGTATGATCATCATTATCCCTAATATTTTAATTAGTCTAGGAAAGCAGCGCCTGAGAGCAAAAGAGATGAAGCCGGAGCAGAGACAAGAGAACGGTGGATAGATGGATAGATGACTGGATGGATGGATGATCAGAACGGACAGACGGACAGATGCAAGACCAGAGGGTTTTCTAAAATATATGAGTGCGGTTGCAGTTTACTTGCACCGGCAGAAACACACGCAGATAAAGCAGCACATTCTACTAATAAGTTTAACGGTCAGTATATTTGTGCGTAATTTCTAATCACAGCTCTAACGCTTTACACTTCTTCACCCATTTTTGACCAAAACCTGGCCAGAGGTCATCACTTTCCTTGTTTGCTTCACCCTGAAAAACAGGGGTTTAGTCGTTAGTCCTTAAAATATACCACACTGTTTTTGCAGTTGAAATGCACAGACTCTGTTCAGAAAGTGTGCAGGGTTGAGTCCTTACAATCAAAAATGTACTAAGAGCAGACTTCAGAGATTTGATCTACAAAAGGCAATCAGCATGCTCAATATGAAAGGTTGTTCAAAAGTCTTCCAACCCTCAGTCACCAAAAGCCTGATCTATGATATTGCACAGATATTTAAAAAATGATCATTAAAGATCCTATAGGTGTTTATTTAAAATCGTTCAGGTTTCAATGAGCATAAGGTGGAAAAAGTAATCCCTCAAGCATTTGAAAATATTCGTTATTTGTTGCACATTGAATAATAACTGAAACAAACTATCAAACATGTGTTTCTAAAAATGATGAAAGACAAGTTCAGTGATAAAGGAATTGTAATTATTTCACCAGCTGTGACTTGCTCCCTATTCCACATACAGGGTAGATGAGAGAGGGTGTCTGCAAACCACGCAGACACACACACACACACACACTGATATATACTAATTTAAAGGTGAGGCAGCTTCAAAGCACACAAAAAATGCCAGGTTTTCTTTAAAAATGTCATGTTTGGAAAACACTTCATTGTATCATCCTGCATGGGCTTCAGCTTTGACTTTTTTATTTCAGTTTTCTACCTCCGACTTTCTACCGTAAGGACACTTTAACTGACGCTGTGATCCTCTATAAGTCATTTTAATGTATTTACTATAAAGCCATGGTGTTTTAGAACAGAATTAATATGCACATGTATTTTTATTTCTTTACAGATTTACAATAAAATATGAGCATTAATCAATGGCAAAGCAAATCTAACAGTCTCAGAGCATTGTTGGACTTAAAACTCCGTACAGTCTAGTCACAGAATAGACTCATCACTTCAGATAAATCCAGGTTTTACTTTGAAATCTTTAAAAAAGGAAAACTTGTGTGTTTCCTGGTATATTTACCACACTTTAATCTATGAGTTTGTCTTTCCTAATGTGTATTTTCATATAACACACCTTGTATTGTATGCTCACAAAAACACACACAACGGACACTGCTGTCCGTTCCGGCAATCAGTTAATCTGCATTTTGAACAGTGTCTTCAACACCTAAAAGAGCAAAGCGTTGGCGAAAGGAACAGCTCGGCGGCACTCGCTGATGTGTGTGTGTGTGTGTAACTGTCTCTAATTCCTGTGCGGGGCCACACGCTGAGTTGCCCGTCTGAAATTCTACCTCCTCTGGCATTTAAGAGCGCAGCTCTCCCCCTTTCCTCCTCCCTCCTCTCTTATGGGCCCTTCTCCTCCCGTCTCCCCACGTTATTCCTGTAACCTCAATGCCCCGTTACCTTGCTGATTCTCTGCCTTGGCGAAGACACACAGAAAACATATGTGCACAGGCATAAACACATGCAAAGAGATACACACATGTCGACATGAGTTGCCGTTTTGTCCTGAGAACAATTTGACTTAAAGTAAAAGAATGTCTTAGAAACAGAGAAAGTGAAGGAGAAACTGTGTTTCTATGTCATTAACGAGTGTGTCTATGTGTGTATGTGTGCAGGTGTGTTTGTGTGGATGTCTCGCTCCCAGGTGAAGGGACAGAAATTCCGCTCCTCTACCCACTGAGTAAGAGCTGTTGTCCGGGTACTGCAGCCACACACACACACACACACATAAACAGTGAACGCGTGCTACCTGACAGCAAAAACAACCTTGACATGGTGCCGGCCACCTCTGCTGCATACCAGCACATACACACACAAACACTTACACAAACACTTACACACACACATACACAGTGAATGACAATGACAAGTTGAATGAAGAATAAAAAGATAAGATTTAAAGGAAAAATTTACCTACTCTTGTTCAGAGTGCATTAAAAAACACTCAGATAACGGATGTCCTACCGAATCCATCGGCGATACCGGGTCATTGTCATGTCAACCTCCTCCAGAGAAAAAAAAAAACAAAACAGGAAAATTCAAAAAAATCAAAGTTTTTATATCTCTCCTCTCTCTCCTCCTCTTCTTTCTCCGGTCTTCCTCTCTCTCGGTCCTTCCTTCCGCTTGGAGGGAGCAATACAATTACCAGGCTCTGCGCTGCCTGCACTGATCGACTCTGCGCGTGTGTGGATGTGAGGGAGCGTGTGTGTGTGTGCGCGCCGTGTGTAGATGTGAGAGCCAGGGAGAGGGGGCTATAGGTATACACACAGCCAGCCGGCCAGGCAGTTGGGACAGAAAGCTGTGCCGCTGTCCTAATCAACGACTTAAAGCCCCGATAGCAGCTCATGAATATTAAGCAGCATTTTGCATATGCAGTCCCTCAGGCCCCGGTTCTGCTGTGATTGGTAGATACTTGACCAATGGCTGCGGGCAGGGGCGGAGTAAGGGGTGGAGACAAGGAGGGGAAAGCAAGCGAGAGAGGGAGAAAAGCAGGTGGAGAGGGAGGGATCAGACAAAGAGTGATAGAGAGGGAGGGAGGAACGAAAGGAGGGAGCGGAGAGGAGAAAAAGACAGGTGAGGGAAAGATTTAAAGCAGGACATCCTGCTCTCCTGCTTTCTTTTATTCTTTGTCTCTTTATCAGCCAATCTTTCTGTTCCTGTCTCTCAGACCAAGTCATTCTCAAAAGTCTCTCTCCACTGCTCTCTTTTTCTCTCATTTCCAGCAAGAAAAACAACAATGTTAGGAAAAGACTAAATGTAAAATAACGTGGTCTTTCTTTGTTGGTTTTTTAACAATGTTAAAAACACTTTTAGAATAAAATTTAAGGGATTAAACATCTGAGGTGCACCAGGTTTTGAGGCATTTCAGGTCGAAATCACAGATTTGTGTCAGCTCAGTTGCAAAACACTAAATTGACCTCATCAAATCCAGACAATTGCAAGATCAAAGAAAAAAGTGTAAGCTTGACCCTAAACCCTAAGCCTAAAAAATGTGTCACACTGCAAACACACACATACACACACACACACACACACGCAAACACACACACACACACACACACGCACGCACGCACGCACGCACGCACGCACGCACGCACGCACGCACGCACGCACACACACACACACACACACACACACACACACACACACACACTACAGCAGAGCCCATCATAGCTCAGCAGTAAAATACAGGATTATGGCAATTCCGAGGCCTTGTCCTTTGTTGTGGAATGATTTGGGAATGATTGGGACAAGGTTTCCCTTGCTGCTTGCTGTTTCGTCGAGCTCCCTGCCATCTCGGCACCAGCAGGCTGTATATTCCCGGTATTTGCAGTGTATCTAACAACTTGGAATCTGTGCAAGGGGGATTCTCCTGGAGAATTAGCTCCTCAGTCACAGTGAGAGGAGTAAACTGAGAAAAGGGAACATGAGGAGAGAGGGAAGGCTCTTTTCTCTAAAAAGGGAAGTGGGAATCCTACAGGGAACCTCAGATCTGCTCCGCCACAAAGATGCGCTCTCTCTCTCTCTCTCTCTCTGTCATTTTCTTCCCTTATTCCCTTCTTTCTTTCTTTCACCCCTTCTTTCATTCCAACATTTTCCTGTTTCATTCTGACTTTTCCAAGACTCGCACACCCCTGTACACAGGATGGTGGGGGTTAGAGACGAGTGTGGAAGAGAGAAGGAGATAGAGAGAAAGAACTCAGAGGGGTGGAAAGGGGGGATGCGAAGATGAAAGAGAGTGCTTGCTATTAGCAGCTTTGGAAGAGAACAGATAATAAAACATTTCCTGAAACCAATCTCTCCTTTGATGTACGTGTGTGTGTGTGTGTGTGTGTGTGTGTGTGTGTGTGTGTGTGTGTGTGTGTGGCATCACTTACTACAACCTCTCTCTTACACACACTTTCACAAACACAGAGTTTAAACACAGAGTCCAACGTTTAACACCTCAGCTTTGTTGGTTGACAGCAGAACATCTATTTATTACTTAACACTTTTTCTCTCGGCACACAGGACAAGGTGACGATGTGAAGGCTGGTGTTGTATGCTGATAAAGCATGTGTGTGGAGCAACAAGGAAACTGAAAAGGCTCCAATAAAAGCTACACACACCTTAAACTTTGGATAAGGATGTGAGGATATTACTGAAACTTGCTTTAGCTTCAGGCAGAATCAGGTTTTCTCAGATTTTCCATTAAAGTCTTCCTTATATCTCATTGTGTGGCAGTTTACAGAAATGCACAAAATGGGTAATACCATTTAATTGCATCACAAACGACAAAGAAGTGGGTCTATATGACTATTTCAAGCAGACCAAACACACAAACATTCACTGACACATGCTGCTTGCACATGTGTACATTTGCTATTGGCACAGAGGTGTCTGTTTTTAAATGCATGTATACACAGATGTATGAGGTTCATGTACACAAGCAACACACACACACACACACACACACACACACACACACACACACACACACACACACACACCGAGTTATGATGTATCCAGGGGCTTATAAGCATCGACAAAGATGAGTGTGAATCAATGCTGCCGTCACTACTGGGCAAACAAATCCTTTACCAAAACCTCTGCCTCTGAAACACACACACACATTCACACACAAATAGGTACAGACATAAACATAAACATTTATCCTTTCTTTATCGACGTCAAACTCCAATCAAAATATCTGTAAGTGAAACAATGAAAGCTGCAGAAGAAATGTGAATATAATTGCACACATTTCTGAGCAGCACTACAAATAAAAACATTTGAAAAACCGGTGATTTGACTCACACAAAGATGAATGAAACAGTCCATCTGTGATGAACTGGTCATGTTCATGGAGGCACGTTTCTTTGTTGTAGTTTACTTTAGAAAAATATTCAATGACACTTTTCTCAGCGGAGTTCTACATTCTGTAATTTATGCATTTATGCAGTTATGTGGACACTGATGGCTAGTTTTAGTACAAACAGCAATGTGTTTGACATAAAAAGCATAAGAATGAAATCTAAGAATCAGGTTTCCCTACATATGTGCAGCTAGTGATGCTTTAAAAGGTGGTTGTCTATTATGCAAATAAGGTAAAATTGTTATGGTGAGACTGGCACACACACACAGAATCACAAGCAGTGCGTGTTTGCTAAAATTTTGCAACACACTTACGTTACACATATGTTTCTGAAGCTTCTGTATCTTCTACTTCAAATCTATTGATATTGTCACAGAATTTCCATGATTTTAGTTGGACCCTAAAACAACCTTAATACCCTCTACCTAGATTCTCTTCTCCCTCCCCGACCCCCATATACCCACCCACCCCACCCCCCTTACTATTGATTGGTTCTCAGTCAGTGTGTATGTTGACAGTGACCCCTTTGGGCCACTTCTCTCTCTCACTGGACAAACCCTGCTGCCACGCAAACCTCTTAATCACAGGCTGTCGGGGAAATACCTGTCTGTTCACGTGTATGTTGGTCCCTTTGCGTTCCCATGATTTCTACAACACTGGGAATAAAATACATATTAAATAATATTTAAAACCCAGTCAAAATGCAGAATACAATAATAATTAATAATTGTGTGTGTGTGTATGTGTGTGAATGGGCTTGTCTGCATCATCTCCACAGTTCTTATTCAGTTACTACGTGATTGCTATTGCACTTGTCTATTGTGTGTGTGTGTGTGTGTGTGTGTGTGTGTGTGTGTGTGTGTGTGTGTTTCTTTTGACCCTGTTGGTAGCCTGTTGACATCTGTGGAGAATTATCCATTGCAACTCTCACTGATATCAATCACATCGCTCGATAGGCCACTGCAAGTTCATTCAGGGCAGTGTGTGTATGTGGATATGTGTGTGTGAGTGTCTGTGCTGATCAAAACTGTCTTTAACAAATTCAAGAGGTGGTCACTTAAGCAGCTGACCTCAGACCACCCATTGACATATGCGTGGCAGTCATAAATACATCATTATCCTGAGGCTGCCTCTCTACTGATAAGCAAACATATGACTTTTGTGTTGACAAGCACTTGATGTTTTGTCATATAGCCATTAGTGCTAATTTATTTAATTATCATAACTAATGGCATAAACCTTTTATAACCTCAATTAGAAATCAGAAATGGAGCAACAGTGATCGATCTTTTTTTTTTCAAACAAAACACACAAAACAAACTGAACTTTAGTCCTGGAAAGGAAAGGAGAGCTGCTGGCAGCAGAAGAGGAGAGAGACCGAGAGCATGAGAGATTGTAGTTTTCCACTAGCCAACAGAGGGAGCTATGGGCTCTGGTCAGTTTACTGCCAACTGCAGCACACAGACTTACTAGTTGTGTGTGTGTACAAGTGTGTGTTTATCCATATAGCATACAAGATTTAATCATCATAAATTAAAAAATCATACGAATAATAAAAGTTCATATATAACATCCAATTACATGGAAGAACCACAAATCCTCTCTGTCTCTCTGTCACACACACACATACACACACACACACACACCCATGGTGGGACACAAAACACGCATACACACACACACACACAGTTACATTGCCAGCAGGGACGGGAGGGATGAAGCTTAGTTATCTGATAGCTCTGTCAGCAGGTACAGCTGAACACAATGTGGAAATGGCCAATTTGACCACAGACCCCCTGCCCAGCCCTCCAACCAGCAACCCACTGAACAACCCAGAAATAGAAAAAGGCAAAAAAAAAGAGAGAGAGGGGGAATTAGACAGTGTTTGTGTGTGTGTAAGAGAGCGAGCAAGACCAAGAATCTTGAAGGAAAGAAGGAAAAAGTGAGACTTGAAAAGACATCTCTGTCACCAAACTGTCAGTCACAAGGTGTTATTAGATAAAGACTACACTTAAGCAGCACTTAATTTCAGTGAGTGAGTGAGTGAGTGAATGAGTGAGTGAAGGCTATGTTCTTTTTGTTGATATGTTATTTTAGGAAGATTTTTAAAATGTTGTTGAAGGTGAAACTTAATTGATCTTGTGAAGAAAATCAGGTTGTTACAGCAGCTGAAAGTAAAGATTATCAGAAAGTATCAGATTATTTGATAATATGTAATCCAATTATATAAATAAAAACATAAAAATAGTTCATAGGTTGTAGTTCCTACTAAAAATGCCTCGACCTTGAAAGACCTTGACCTTGAAGTGTGTTTGCAGGCCTTTGGGAGTACTACTGAATACGAAAAATATGTATATGCTCACACAATAAGTATCTATACTGCATCTGAATTAAGATTTACAGTGACACATGCACAAAGGCATGGAGCTGTTGTATTGCTTTGCAGAACAGATGCATAGATGGTGAATTAAGGTGCACTGATAGAGACATTCACTTTGGTCAAATGATAAACAAGGCTCACACCAACACACCTACATAGATCTCATGCTGGTTAAATACATAAATGGTGGATAAATCAATAAAGATTACCTTTTGAGATGTCATGGCTTTGGTGACTACACTTACTACATGTGTATGAGTGGGGGTTGACAAAGTGTGTGTGTGTGTGTGTGTGTGTGTGTGTGTGTGTGTGTGTGTGTGTGTGTGTGTGTGTGTGTCCCATCCATGTATCTCCAGGGAGGGAAGGGGCAGTGATGGTGATCAAGGCCAAGGAGAGAACACCAGCTGCTGCGAAAAGCTGCTGGGTTTAGGGGGCTTTCTTGAGCCTGTCACCAAAACTCTGTAACCTTTGAAGGAATGTGCGTGGAAGTTACACACACGAGCATAACACACGGAAACTTAATCATACATCAACAATTATGTCTCATTCTAAGACATATTGTATACAGTGCAGTTTAACAGATTTGTGTGGCATTCTAGCATTATTTAACGAGTCAAACACTATTTATGAATACATTTACACATTCCTTAAGCTCCCCCAACACACACACACACACACACACACACAGAAACATACGTGCACTCAGATACACATGCTTATAATCTTAGGGGATGTATGTTGTGATTTCTTTAGCACATAGAGACATGTGACAGCCCTGCTATTCCATTCAAAGGTCAGGCAGGATTCACAGCTAGGAAGACAGAGGTGTGTGTGACAGAGAGAGATACAGTCAGATACTATACAGAGAGAGAGAGAGACAGAGAGAGAGAGACAGAGAGAGAGATGTGTGTATAATAAGGTGATCAAAAAGGAGGTGAGAAAGACAGTCACATGGAGAAGGTGACCTTAGCGTTTATAAAAAGAGATTATTAACCTCGACTGAACTTTCACATGCTTTCACTATTTGACTGTAACATATAGTAAATGCATTTAGACGTTCACATAGGTACCGATACATATATGAACCTCAAGCTTCCTTTTCACCAAAAATACGTTTACAGGTCAGCATATATTCTATAGTATTTTAGTTATAAATTTTGTTCAACTTCAATTTCAATTGATTGCAAAAAGGATTTTTTTTTTCAATAGAAATACACACACACTAGGTCACCTACGGTCACCATCCTGTCTGTGGTCGGATTGAAGGTTGGCTGGACCGCACCTCATCAAAGAGTGAAAGGAGTGACCTCATCAAGCAGGGACAGGGAAAAGGGGAAGGCTTTGGGCTGGACTGGGGTGTAACCTCATCAAACGTGGACAGACAGGGCAGACATGATAGATGTCACCACTGAAGATGTGTGTTAGCGTCTGTGTGAGTGTGCACATCATTTCCATTCAGTCTATGTTCATGTTCAGCTGCAGCCACATATTGTGCGTGCACACAGAAACACATATGGATGAGACTTCCACTCCCACTTAAACTCTACACTCAACATCAAAGATACACGTGACAGTAAAAAAATGTTTTGTCAAATAGGGCTTCAACTAGCAATTACTTAAATTATCCATTAATCTGACAATTATTTTCACAATTCACAATTTATTGCATACAATTTGAAAAAAATTGTGAAAAATTCTCATCACAATTTCCCAGAGCCTAAAGTGATGTCTTTGAATTGCCTCTTCTGTTCAACCCACAGTCCAAATCCCACGGACTCTTCATTTACTGTCACAAATGAGCATCAAGCAAAGCATCAAATCTTACATTAAAGATGCTGGTACCAGCAAATGTTTAACATTTTCGCTAAAGACATTACTGATACGATTCATTGATTATTCAATTATTGGACATCAATGTTTTTGCGATCGACTAACCCCTAGATTCCACCAGATACATGTCCACTGCGTTACGTCTCCACCAAGCCAGCAGAGCTGATAGGTTTCACTTTAGTCAATGCGTTAACTTTGGGGCCGATCATGGGGTTTCAGACTCGATCGGAATCGGATGTTACATCCCGATCAGGGATCGGATATATATATATATGTATATTTATTCTCATTATTTGTAATCAGATCTATAATATTTCAAAACATCTGCAATACGACCGTTTCTTGCGCGCGGGGGGGGGGGGGGCTAACAAAAGAAAAAAAAAAGCCACTCAAAGAATACAACGAGTCAAAAGGAAAAAGAAATATCCTCGAGACAGCGACATGGACAAAAATATTACAGAGAAGGTAATTAAATTAATCGCTCTGGATAACCAGCTAATCTCCGAGGTAGAGGATCAGAGTATTCGTTGTCACCTGAAGTTTTTGAATCTTCGGTATGCCCTACCATCTCTGCATTACATTACATTGACTCCACTTTCGAGTTACAACATGCTGGTATGCGCACCAGTTTCGTGGGTCTCATACAGCAGAGAATGTAAAACAGGCAACCGAGGAGATGCTAAATGCGTGTGGAATAGAGAAGCAACGTGTCCACGTCATTTTACATGACAACCTAAGGAATATGAAAAAAGCAGTGGATGATATGGAGGTACCAAGCATGGGCTGTATCTCACACACTTCAGCTAGCTGTACATGAGGGTCTGCTGTCACAGTGCAGCGTCACAGACTCACCTGCTAACACAAGGAAGGTGGAGGCCAATGTTGGAATAGCATATGCAGAATAAAGAAGAGCCATATGAAAGTATATACTTTGTTTCAACAAAATATACCAAATATATTAGGAATGCAGGTACTTTTTTTCTTAATGCAGCTGTATTATCTAGGAAAATATTAGTTAACGCTGAGTATCGGCAGATACCAAATATTAAAGGACTCGGATCGGAATCAGGGTAAAACAAACCTGATCGGGACATCCCTACCTATAACTGCAGTTGTGAGTGATTATGTGATTATCGCAGAAACTCCTCAGCCTCGTGACGCCAGCCGTCTACCGTACAGCGCCGTGGCGGACTTAAAACGCAACCGATGGGGGTTACCGGACGGCGGATGGCAGAGCAAAACCGGAACGATGCCGTTACGCAGTGGACACGTATCTGGTGAAATCTCGGGGTAAGCGATTAAAGAACTAATCCCTGAAGCTCTACTGTCAACAGGTTGTAGTAGGGTTGGGCCAATAGACAATGGCATCGTCCATCGCCTGCAGTCATTATCCTCTGAGCCCTATTCCATCGCAACAATGGGATTTAAAGGGCCCCCAACTAGAAAGCAAAAAGAAGTAGTCTGTCCCCTCAGTGTTGCGGTAAGGCAAGAGTTGTTGGCAGAAGTTACGGCCCTGTGGGGCAGGACAAAGACTTTTTTAAAGCCAGTATGGGTATGTATGTTGGTGGTGTCGGGAGAGTTTCACTAGGGACAATGTTATATGCCAATTTGATGGGCATCCAACCGCTTTTGAGCACATTTGTCATTTCCTTGGTAAAAAAATTAAAGATTGAAATTCAGGAAGTTGTTGGACACTGGTGGAAAATCGGCTGAATTGATACAGATGTTGTGAAGGCTCCCAAAAGATAGATTTATAGAGAGAATGACAATAGATAGTATGTTTGGGTATCTAACAATAAACACAAAAATATCTAATAATTTTATCACCAGAGCGCTATTTTCTTACATTCTCTTGACCCTATGAACCTCACAGCTACCACCACATACTTTTTTTCTCCTGCCCTCCCTCACTCCCATCCTCAGGTTTTGATATATTCCCAGGGATAAATTAGAACCAGGATGTAATTAAATACAGAGTGAGTTTTGTCTGGGTAAGAAAGCACTGTGTGTGTGTGTGTGTGTGTGTGTGTGTGTGTGTGTGTGTGTGTGTGTGCTCGTATCCGTCTCTCTTCCTGTGTGTCTGTGTAAAGCAGTGTTTTGTATTGAAATAGGTGACTTCGGAGAGGTGCGCTCCTTTAATTACGCCGCTCTCAAACAGAACATGAGTGGGCTATTCCACTGGGATTAGTCGTCTCTCAATGCTGTCTCTTTGTTAACGCAACACACATAACACACATGCATACTCAGACACAAATGTATGCCTGCCAAAAAAGCCCCTCTCTCCAACAGTTCAACACTCAATTTATTCAAACTGAGGTGCAAGCCAAGTGAATAATTCTACTACTAATAAAGAGAGTGTGCGTACTGAGGAGATGAAGGGGGAAAAGGGATAAAACAGCAAAGGGGGAAGGGGGGGGTACAGGGTTGAGAGGAGAGGTAAGCCGACAGACAAAATTTGATTTTCAAGGACAACAAAATGTGAAGTCTAACCTCAACTTCAATTACCAGTTTCAATCTGGTGAGCATAGATATTTGATCTGAATCAGTTGTCTTTGCGTGTGTAGGTTACAAATCTGAATTTAACAGTCAGTAGGTCAAAGTTAAATAGACAAAAAAAATGCAATAAAGTATATGTACATATACAGTCGTACAGAAATAAGATGCTCGAAGTGACCGAGTTTGTCCACCAGAGAAAAGTTTGATTTTGAAATGTCCCACTTTAAAAAACTTGACTGAATTTAAATGAATTATTTGACAAACAATTTAGAGATTACAAAAATTATCTCCACACATGGAGCTTTAAGTCATATCAAAAATCTTCCTTCCTCAGCAGATGGAGTTTGCCCAGTTGTCAATGGACTTGATATTAAAATTGCTACTTTGATATTCACATGTAAACACTTCTCAAAAAGTGAAGTGATTTCTAAATGCATTGCTATTATATCTAATATAAGGAGAAAATCAAAGGTCAAAGGAGATATATCTGAATTATTCATTTAGCCATCAAGCAATTGAGCAGGAGGAACACATCTTGAAACTATCAGCTAAGTTTTCAATCTGTTTAGCTATTGCTGACAAGCTAATAAGCTACCAGGTCTGCAAACTGAAATTAGCAGTGCCCCAAATGTACAGTCAAAGTGTAAAAGAGTCCAAGTTACCATGCTTGTAGACTAAAATGAGACACTAGCTAAAGAGATAAACTGGGTTGTATTTCATGTTGAAGGGTTATTTTTGTGTTGTGTCTAAAACTGCTGTTTGCCAACTGGTCATAATCACTATGGACGGATAACAAAATGGTGATGGTTACTACATTGTAAAATTAAAGCTTTGTATTTTAATTTCTCTATGAGAGAACTTAGAGCAACAACAGCTTACTTATCCAGCCATTAAGGCACAAAGACTAACCTCAGTCTCACTCTAAACACCTCAAAATGATTAAAATCACAAACAAGCAAGCGTTTAGCTAACAAAGTTCTGTCAAAATGGACACATATTTCCCTTGATGTAAGAACAACATGACAACAAATTTGTCCAAACGCTCAATTTACATAAAACTCAAAATCTTCACCAACTAGACAAATCACCTAATGACAAAAACCTAGAGAAGGTGAACAGTACAAATGTCTTTCTTCCTCAGTCTTTTGATCCTTAGTTGATAACAGAAACACAGAATCAAAAAAATTTGCCAGTTCAAGTCATGACCTGTTGGACTGGAGTCAGCATGGTGAAGTGTGAAAATATGCTCAGAAGAAGCAGCGTAAGAAAAATGAGATTAGAAAAAAACAAAACCACACTTTTGTATTTTTAGGCCAGTTTAACACAGAAATATAAATAATAACTAGGCTTATAAAAACACAAATGTGAAATAAATCATTTGAATCACTTCAGTAGCACACAAGTGAGGAAAACAGTTATTGTTGTGGATTTGTGTTGACATGACAAAGATTTTGGAAGCTTTGTTTTACCTAACTGGAACAAAATTAACATTCTGATTAATTTCCATGTTTTCCCAACCTTTGTGAACCACAGTTGTTGTGTGTGAACAGCTTTATTTTAACGTCCAAGCTGATAAAATAAGTTAATTTGTTATAATAGATGGATGATGTTATTGCATCCAAAGAGTAAAAGGGAACTACAATAATCTACACCGCAAGATACACAGAACATAAACACACTCCACTTCATCTGTGTCTGTGTCTAATGACGTGTGTGAGTAATTACTTTAAAGCCAATGTGAGCGGGTGTTTAAGTGTCTGTGCTCATGTATGTTTTTATCTGGGCCTTTGTCTGTGTCTGTGCCTGCAATGAGTGTGTTTAATGGTGTGTGTGGAAATAATCACTTAATCGTCGCACTGAATCCATTTGAGAAGTGTGTGTATGTGTGAATGTGTCTTGGTCGTATGTTTTCACTGTAAAATAAGCCAAAAGACTCAGACAAGAGTGGAAAGGTCTGGAGGAAGAAAGAGAGATAAAATAGTGAGAACAATTGGAGGGAGGAAGGGAAGAGAGGGATTAAAGTGGAAAAAAGAGAAAGGGGAAGAGAAAACAGGTAGAAAGAAAGACCTCTATCCTTTATCTCTCTCTCTAATTCTCCACAATAACCCTTCCTTCCAATGTTGCTCTCCAAACCGTCGACCTGTGAATTTATAGTTGGCCCAATGATTGCTTCCCCGGCCATGATGGCTGTAAATTGCTTTGCCATTTGGTAAATGTTGGCAGTTAGAAGGTATACAAGTAATTATTTCCGCTTGTGCTGATTGAGACATAATTCCAAGACGAGGCCCTGGAAAAATGACAGCATTTCGAAACAACTCTGTTTTAATTTCCCAGCATTCCTAATTAGAATCTGTATGAACACGGGGAGTTTTTTATGTGGTTTCCTCCAATGGGGCCAGAAATAATTAAACTGTCAAGGGGAAATAAATACGTATAAACAAGGCATAATTTTTACAGCGTGCAGCACCTTGTCAGGCCATGACTTTTTGTGAAGAGAAACAATGGGGGGAACAATGCAGGGGCATAGAGGACACACTGAAAATACACATACAGAAACACACACACACACACACACACACACACACACACACACACATACATACACACTACTATACTAATGTAAGATGATTACTAGGTCCTTTAATTCCATTTTGGGATGGAGATATTCAAATGATCACAGGTGCCAATCCATGAAGGAAAACTATGTTTTTTGCAGTCTATCATAACTAACCGTTAATGCAATTTTATTTGTTTTAATGGCGGGGATTGAGAAATGCTATGCTATTTCAAGTCTGACTCCAGTCTATGGGGAATTTTTCAGAAAAAAGAATACAACTAAGATAACTGATAAAAGATAATTGTTATTAAATAGATCCTGAGGTACTTTTTTTGGCTAGATCACCCACCTCTAATGAAAAAGGAATAATTTCTCATTACACAGGCACACTGTGGATGATGGAAATTTACACAAAAATTGGGTCTTTGCTGTTTTGCTGATGTTGCCATGTTTTCATATCACAGCAATTGTTTGCATGAGTATAATCAACCTTGCCTGCTGACACCAACACCCTGACCCCAATTATTTGACAGAAAAGGATGGATGGATTGATGAGGATGGAGGGTGATAATTATTGTATGTCATTTTTGTTATTTAACTAATATCTATTATTCTAATTTTCTAGCAACCTGGAGCAAATTAGCTAGGCACTGTTTATTAATTTGTCATTTTAAAAGCCATGAACCAGCCATTGTACTATTGGAACAAAAGACAAAACCATTTTGCACACCAACATTGCAGCAAAAGTCTCACAGTTGGACTACAGTATGGTTTTGTGAGTCACCCTGCCAATCCTTGAGAAGCAGCAACACTGGGTGGATTATAGGCTGTGTATCTCTTGTGCAGGCTCAGAGTGAGCTCGCACTGATAGGGAGCGCTAATGGAGATACATTCGAACTAGAGTTACTCAATTACAATCTGACATCAGCTTGTAGACCCCAGCAATGGCTGAACACACACACACACACACACACACACACACACACACACACACACACACACACACACACACACACACACACACACACACACACACACACAGTAAGCACTTAACACACTACAGCCTAAATGAATCTCGTAACATAGCTGATATCACAGGCTTCATCAGGCTCTCAATGAAAGTGGTATCAGACACAAAGTGTATATTCTGGTGTTACCTGGTAATTCCATTTACTACCAGGCGTTAAGCTGACATTTTTATCTTGTGTGTGGAACAATAAATTGTACAAATTGCTTAAAATCTCTTTTTTTTCTTTTTTCTTTTTTTTTTTGCCACCACACAAGAAAACCAGCTAAAACACTTTCAAGAGGCACCACACCAGCAAAGGTATGGTTGCCTGTACAGGCTGATGATTAGAGATGTACTGAATCTTTTTTTTTTTTTTTTTGTTTATATTTGAAACTTCTGTGGAGGTTTTGAATTAAGCGTCTAATGTCTGTCATCATATTTTATTGTGTAATAACACAAAACAATATCCCATATTTGTACTGCATTTATTATCAGCAATCTGCGTCCAAACTGCGGACTTCTTCGACATCTCATCTTGATGTAGTGCCAACCAAGCACAAACACACAGTATGATCATTTTTGTTCGTAACAACTTAAACTGGCGAATGTTCTACTTCAACGTATCAGTATGAAGTAAATGTTGATTGTACAATATAATAGATATAGAATAATGAAACCATCTGTGTTAACACTGGTTCCCTATAAACCGTGCTATCACTATACAATTTTGTCTGTCACCAGGCATGTGGTCACCCGGTAAAAGGAAGCTTAATTGCCGATCTATTTATATTATAGACTAAAAGACTCTGTAGAAAATAGAAAAAAATCCAGTCTTCTTTGCAACAGCTGCACCAACAACAATACCACTTGGAAACCCTGGGGGGAGAAAAAATGTCACTTGTCATTGCTACTTCGAGTAATTTACTTTAATAGGGTTAGAGCCAAAATAAAGTTTTGTTACTGTTGTTATGTGCCATAACTCTAATTTGTGGTGTCATTAGATCGCTGCAACTTTATAAAAAATTATTTTGTGATCAAATTTTGTACGGAGTGATGTTGTCAAATTCCTCTGTTCATTTAATTTGGAGTAATAAAATCGAGGGGACTTTTCTGCTTATACAGTAACATCCACTATTACAAGTTCTGTGAGCGGGGGCTTGAGTGTGCAGACACATGCATACACATGTAGTCTACATGCTCTGCAGACTAAGGTCAATGGTGCGCTCAGATACAAATGATTCTCATTTAATATTAATAGGATATGCTAAACGGTAACACAGAGGCAGCACAGAGCAGCATTTCTGAGTGAGTGTGTGTGTGTGTATATATACACATGCATGTATTTTCCTGCCGTGCAGAGAGACAAATGCCACTGGGACCGAAGTAAAATTCAAGAATAATAGAACTTACCATGTTAACATTCTGGTACAAAATAAGCATGCATGTTAATATTTTGGAAGGCTGCTCCCTATGGAAACAATCTTGCCAACCAATAACAGCAATGTCCTCACCAGAGAAAAACAGTGTTGGCTGTTTGTTCATACAGATACAAGTTTTAGTTTTGTACTTAAATTATCCTAACTGACAATTTGCTACTCACTCAAGGTAAAGGTGCGTCATTTGGCCACCTGCTGCAATAACGTCCGGGAGAGAGAATTCAAGAGTGAGAAATAAAGTTGGTGAATGTGCCCAAACATAATTTGAATAAAACTTTGATACATTGTCTCATCCGTAAACATTTCTGTCTGAGTCATGTCAGATGTTGTTATGGTGCTGAAAAAAATTCTTACAGGGTTCAGCGTGGAAGTTTGTGTACAGAAAGTGTCCAACGTTGATACCTTTGACCACTTCTCAGTCATATCAGTAAGGTTTGTACCAGACTTTTGTAATGACTTTAGAAAGCACTGATACACTATGTTGTCTAGCCAATTCAGAAATAAAAAAAATGTTTTAGTGGCAAAGTCAAATGACCTATTTTGCTTATGGTTTGGAGGAATTGCTGTACGAAGTTCAATTATATGCTGAAATGACAAAAAAAAAGAATTATAGCCTCAAGTTAACTCTCCAAACTAGAACTTTGTCTATCTGGATTTCAAATCAAGAAATTCCCCTCTATCTCCTTTTGAGAATCACTAACCTCATAACAATAATCCTGTTACATCCAATAATAACACATTACAATACGCTTTTAAAATAGCATGTTTTTTGTAAACATACAAACTACAAACTGCATACTGCTGTTTACATATACAAACATAACAATTGAAATTAACTAGACTTATAAGAGAAAACCCAACTGTACCATATTCAAAAACCTGTACATAAGCATGATGCAATAAAGAAAACAGAATGCCTCCTCTCTTGTGTCTTTCTGTGCCTATAAGGTGTGTGTGTGTATGTGTGAGTGTATGTGTGAAACAGTCATTCGTTCTTTGAAACAAAAACAACCACTTAGGCATGAACAGCAGCGCTTGGGAGACGTCAATATTTCAGTCAGGTGTGTCGAGAAAAAGAGAGAGAGAGAGAGAAAAATGAAAGCAGGAATGAGGGGGGGACCCTCTGCCATTCTAAGGCATTCCCATGACTGACGGAGAGTGTAAGGCTGTGTGTGTGTGTGTGTGTGTGTGTGTGTGTGTGTGTGTGTGTGTGTGTGTGTGTGTTTGTGTAGATGCATGTGTTTGTGTGTGTGTGCCATTCTCTCATCTTCACCCCACCCCTACACTCACCATTGTGTGTACCACCTCTGTCACCTTTCCTCTAATCAGGAGTTTAAATCAATGACGTTGTCCAAAACTATAATTGCCACTCCTTAAACTGCTTCTCTCGCAATATGCTTTCACCAAGAAACCACTCGGCAGCAGAAATATGCCTCTGCGCGTGTCGGTGTGTGTGTATGTGTGAGCTGGATTAAGAGTATTTTCTCATTACGGCAGTGTCTGAACGAGTAGAAAGTGCTTCTCACATTGTTTTACAGCATCCTGAAACCTCAAAGCTCAGCACTAAGCAGCATAATATCCTGTAGTCCCACACAGATGCCTCAGCCTGGAACTCTGTCGTCACAAATTGTTCATTAGCGGAACTCATTGGACGTCATTTATCAAACTTTTAAAGAATGAGCTATTCCTATGTGGTGGCTCATACATAAAAAAAGGTTTTTTGAGACACAGATGTGTTGGAACATTACATCTCAATTCAGAATTATTTTGGTAATTGTGAATCTAGACTGTCTGAGGAGACACAACCTACAACTGACCCATCAGGTTCTCTGAAGCACCAACCTCCAAGGGATATGTACTTCTGAGGTCCCAAACAATTAATTCAGATACAGATTCGTTGTAAATGGTGCCATGATATGGTGGATAAAGTAAATGAGCTGCAACCAAAGTGAGCTGCCACACAAGGTGCTGGCCTGACCATCAAGAGCAACTGAAGTCCAGTGTCTTGCTAAAGAATGCTTCAATATGTGAACAGGAGGAGCTTGTGTTTGCATCACCAACCCTATAATCAATAGATGAGTACAGATGTAAAACATGTTGAAGAAATGGGACTGAAATACGTAGACACCGGCAAAGTAGATCCGACAGTGTTTTAGTTAGACAGTTCCAGTTAAACAGCCTCAGTTAAAGATTAGGGATTTTATGCACAAAGTGACCCATACACCTGAACTCACACATAAGTTTACATTGTTAAATGTAAAAAAAAATAGTTATGCAACTTGTTATCCTGCCTTGGCAATGTTAAAATCATAGCAACTATAAGATTGCAAAATAAATCAGTCATTGTATGCATGGACTATATTGTCCATGGGGCTTGCCTGTTAGCAAATGCAACAATGCGCCCTCCTGTATTTACCTGAACTATTGTTATTGTGGTTGCTGTTGACACCAGACAACGAGACGTGCTCCAGAGATTTTGAGAATGGCAACTA
>OZ023155.1:9847851-9860351 GCA_963678695.2 Diplodus puntazzo | reverse complement strand
GTGACCTCTGTTATGATTTGCAAACAGCCAAATGCAACTGTCCTGGCAGCACCTGAACCGTTCCAGAGACTTAAGTTATGGTGGCCTGTAGTTGATTCAGTTAATCAAGTCACATCACATAATACAGTGAGCTAAACTGTCTCAGTTACAGCAGGAATAGGTATAACATAATGTTATGACAAATTCAATAAGTCATTTGCTGGGTTTGACTTGAGAATAAGAGCTGGAATGTCTTGTTACACTTTCACAATTTTTCTGTTACAAAGCGAAACACTCAATGCTGGAGTAAGCTTTATGAAGCAATTTTATATATTTTTACTTGAATAGACACAATGTCAAACAGTATGCAGCATTTTTTAAAATCATTCTTATTGTATATCATTCTTGTCTGTAACTTTCTTTAACATTTTTAAGATTCAATGTAAGATTAAGAACCTAGAAATGCATTTTCATCTCTCTATAAAAGCAAGGAATCTCTGTCTGTCTGTCTGTCTGTCTGTCTTTGTATGTGTGTGCCTCAAATATCTCTGCGGATCAGGATCTGACTGACCTGAGACTTTCAACATGGCTGCTGCGTGGTTCAAGGGTGTGCGACTTTGCATTTGTTTGGACTGCAATGGTACCGTTAATAAATTATTTCATAAATGCTTTACAAATTCTGCAAGCATTGTCCACCGGAGCCACCACAGTCACGTGCACATCAGAGCCAGTCACTGCAGAGCTCAAGCCCACGACATACCTTAAGAAACAAGCAGATTTATACCTGCAGCTGTGCGAGCTGGACCGGGATTTTGTCGGCGGTTCGGTCCCGTTCTTTTCTGTGCATCTTAACTGACTATTGTGGATTAATGAGACTAAACGAGTCCGGACCGAGTCTGTGGATAATCTGTGGATGTTCGTGTGTAGCTAGCTGCTAGCCCACACAGCCCACCTTCCGAGTCGACGTTCAAAACCGGACTTAGGGTAAATAAAGTCCGCCACGCTTTTTCGCGAACATTGCCGTCACGTTTGCTTTGTGTCACAAACGATTCTGGTTTCCTTGCACTCGCCATTTTCATCTTCTTCTTCTTGTTGTGTTCGGTTTCTCCGTCTACTGTCTGTTTGTTTACAGCGCGCAAGTTTACTATGCATGCTCCGTGTCTTCTTCTCCGTGTTTTGTGAATGTCAGGCGCCACCTAGAGGCCTGGAATATGAACTACAGCGTTTTCGCTGTCCGTGTCGTCCGTGTGGACGCAAATATTCTTCAAACGATGATGAGGAAGACGGAGATAAAAAAGATTGTTTTTGCCCGTCTGGACGGCCCCTCAGACTTCAATTGACACAGCATTTAAGGAAAGCCAAACAGCTGCCGCCAGACAGCGCCAAAGCAAAACAAATAACAAACAAGGTGATGGAGTTCATTGCTTTAGATGACCAGCCTTTCTCTGTAGTGGAGGACGTTGGGTTTCAGAGTCTAATAAAGTTTATGGAGCCACGCTACACGCCGCCGAGTCGACGTCACTTTGCCAAGGTCTGTCTCCCCGAAATCTTGTCATGTGAACTAAGGTTATCTTAAATGTCAACCAGAAAGTGACATTAAAGGTTGTTTTTGTTTCATAACTTGGTCTCATTGGATTTGTGCTCATTCAAGGATAGTATTATGAAGAGCTGAAAGACTTGCATGTTTCTGTGGCACAAAAAAAAGGAATAAATAACAAAAAGAAAGAACATCAGCATCGGCCATCAGCCAAGTTGTTATGTTAAACATCGGTATCGGCCTAGAATTTCACAATCGGTGCATCCCTAGTTTGGTGTAGTGTTTTTAGTGTGTCGTGGAGTCGTTTTTTTGTGCTGTGAGTCAAAACAAGGAGGAGACTGCTGAATGTGGAACAGGCAGGAATGAGTTCAGGAGCCTGAGGCATTGCCTGCATTTAAACGTAAATAGTTACACATAACTTTGTAAATTTCAAAAACTTATGCACAAATTTAGCAAACAACAATTTATATTTGCATTATAACTAATGCAATTAGTTCATTAAACATATTTGTGATTTTCGCAGTAAAAAATCTAACTTTTTCCAACTCTGATTTTATGTTATTTTGTGATTTTAGGTCCATATTGTTAATATAGTATGTCAAAATGAAAAAAAAACTGTACAGTCACACATGTGATGTTGTGCTGAAAATAATGACACCAAACAAGGCAAGGTAAATAGTTTTTAAGGTGAAATATAATGGTATAATCAAAAGTAGTCAAAAACAGCCAATTATATCCCTGATGTTCCACCTTCAAACACAACCTCATTTAGCCATCCATGAAAAAGCTACTTAACCTCCCACTTTTCTATAGGAATACATGCTTCCTACGGGCAATGCACTAGTATTTAAAAAAACATTATTCGTTGAGGGCTAAAACTATTACTAATCAAACTACTAAAAACTATTACTACTTAAACTGAGACGTCAATGTCAATACAAATGTAACTGATTCTTTTGTGCATTTTGAGTAAGTGGAAGTTAGTTTATAAAAGGTTTTATAACCTGCGACCCCTGAAACTCTTAATTTACAGGTGATCCCCACCTTGGTAAAAAATGTGAAATGCAATTAATAACACATTAATAATGTTTCCATTCATTGGCGCTGGTCAGCAAGAGACCAGCATCACACTATATCTGTACTATCTGATAACCAACTTTTATTTAGTTAGTTTTTAAGGTCAACAGCATTGTGCTCAATTGTGTGCGTGTGTGTGTGTGTGTGTGTGTGTGTGTGTGTGTGTGTGTGTGTGTGTGTACTTACATGTGTGTTTACCCACCACTGCGCAGGTTTTATCTTTCTCCTAAGCATTTTGCTTGAGGCGTCAGGACCTCAATTAAAGCGAACTGCTTATAGCAGTCATGAGCTTGACACACACACAAAATCACACCTATGCGCGCACACACACACGCACGATACATCTGAAGTATGAATATTTCACTATATCTAAGTCCTTTTACCTTGGAATGACCTGATTGTCCCACTGTGTACGTGTGTATGTGTGTGTGTGTGTGTGTGTGTGTGTGTGTGTGTGTCACTTCATTTCCATAGAGGTATGTGGAAGTGCATTCAATCTACTGCTCGAGCAAAGACATGGACACTAATACAGGCACAGAGGACTTGGTCCAATGACACAGAATATTCACAACATTAATGCTTTTTTGTAAGTTTTTATATCTTGGTGGCTTCGTGTTTGTCCTTTATTTACAACATTATGGGATGAAATGTCCGAACAATGTCTTCCCAAGTTTTCTTTAATTACTCCCTAAATAATATTTATCAAATATTGTGTTAGTGAATCAAAGCTCTTAAGACAAATCACACTCACCTTCAGAATTCCCTCTGTATGATAAGCAATTGAGAAGACAGTCTTTAAATGTGCATTAATCAATCATTAACATAATCATTTTACAGAGCGTTTCGCCTTACATAGGGTTGAATTACACATAAGTTCACTGCTTTATGGCATAAAACAAGAGGGGATTTTCCTCTACCACTAACAGCACTGAAGCGGTCAGAATTTCTCATTCTTATTTTTACCAAAACAACAAATATCCAAAATCAAATTTAGTTTTTGATGAGCCTGCATGTTTTTTGTATTAAAAGGCAGCTATGTGATCTGTTTTTTACACAGCTGCCTACTTCTTAAATAGCTAGCTATAGTAAGGTAGTTTGCACACAAAACACACATGCAGACAATTGGGGAATTGCTTTTTTCTTACTCCATGTGTCTCTCTTTCTCTTTCGCTATGGTCGTTTGAGAGGCCCAGTTAAAAGTGTCTCTGAAAAAAATGCAACACACATTCTGCACATTAATTACCTGTGGCAGTTTTTCTCTTAATTCTCAGCCCTGCAGTACTTACCAGGCTTTTTAAACAAATTCCTCTTGCCGACATAAGTTGAGGCAAGTGTTCAAGAGCCGGGTAGGCAGTGTATTGCGACTGGAACTGCTTTGTCTATGGCATATCAAAAGGCATTGTGGCTAGTCCTCCCTTCTTTTAAGGGAAGTGTTTTATCTCAGGTTTGTTATCAATGAACAAGTACAGGTTAGGGTGAAAGATGAAGTTAGACCTAAAGTGTACCATTAGAGATTAGTGAGTAATGATTTAAAAAGCCCTGAATAATAATCAAATTCACCTCCCCGACAAGGAGGGATGACAGGCAAAAGAGAGGAATGAGGTGAATTTGGAAAAAAACTAAAGACAGCATGTTGCCTGCTGATTTAAAAAATGAAAAAGACCTGACAACTCATTCTTTTCCCTGTTTTCCCTTTATTGCGTCCTCTTTTCCCCTCTTCCTCACTGTACTGTCCCATCAACCCTCTTCTCCCTCTGTGTCCCCTCTCTCTCTCTAATTCTCTCTCTACCCAGTGCTTGCCAAACACCCCTCTCTTGTGTTCACATGAAAGACAATTAGACCCAGCGACATCAAACCTTGCAATGACAGTTAGTGTCCACACACACACAGAAGCACAATCCACCTCTCCCTATGCCACACAGCTTGCTGTTCACTCCTCTGACTAGACTGAAGAGAAGAGAGCAAGTTAAACAGACTACATAGTGTAGTGTGTGTTCTAAATTAAGCACCGTGCCTCCTCATTTACAGCCCAATATAAAGATAAAGAGAAAAAGAGAGGTGGAAATGAAAGTGCCTATAGATGGACATGCAGATAGACTACACACCCAATCCCTCTATATGACTTTATAACTGTCTCTTCGTACAATAATCAGCATTACCGTTTACTGGTAGTATCAGTCTTTGCTGTTGCCTCATACTTTTCTACTTTTTATGTGGATTTTAAAAATATGAAGTCATTTAAAATTTTCAGTAGTGGTCTGGGGTTTAAAAAACTGATCATTGGCACCAAAGCCTTTGTTTGATTCCAGCTGGGGACCACCGTTGCATATTGTGTCCCCTATCCCTTTCTCCCCCTTCTCCATCATCTCTAATAATTGTTTCTAATAAAGGTATAGAAATACTGCAAAACATATTTGAAAAGTATCCATAAAGAGAATTCTACATAAATAAGATGAATGATTAAGTTACTGAATGGATGGAAGAATGAATGAGCAAAGAGCTTACCTCTTACCAGAGTAATTTGGCTATTGATTAAGTCAGCTTTTCTCATAGAATTGACCATTTCTTATAGATTATCAATACTTGGGCCGCTTAGGCCATTTAGAGGTGACTAGGCAGCAGGAGCACTGTTGCTACTAATGAGCATGGAATTGAGTCACATTTAGTGGAAAGTACATCTGTGTTTGTGAGTGTGTGTGTGTGTGTGTGTGTGTGTGTGTGTGTGTGTGTGTGTGTGTGTGTGTGTGTGTTTCAAGTGCTGCAATCAAGTATTTTAAGTAGGAAAAAAATGATCACGTAATGATTTTGGGAAATGAATGTCTTGAACGAATGTCTTGAAACAAAATGAATCTGTATCTCATGTGATTATTATGCTGGAGCTGATTGGATAATTAATTATATGTGACACTCAAAAAGACAGGGAGAAATACAGAGGTTAGCATAACACACACACACACACACACACACACACACACACACACACACACACAGCTGAGTGGTGGGAAGGGAAGGGAAACCCGAGCTGGACCAGGAGTGGGATAACAGGAGTCCAGGAATAGTGGCAATCGATGGATGGATAGATGGGTAGATGGATGGATAGAGGGGGGAGGAGGTTGGAGGCGAGGGGGAGAGTTGAAGGGAGAGATGAGTGGTCTCCTGGGTGGAGTGGTGATAGTCGTGCTGAGTGTCTGTGAGACCAAATCCTTTCCAAGCTAAGGGGAGTATGGTAGGAGGAGAACGAGAGAGGAGAGGAGAGAAAAGCAGAGAAGCCTTGTTGATGAGGAGAGAGGAATAAACTGAAATGAGTTGTGGAGGAATGTGAAAAGGCAAGGCATAGAAGGGAGAAAGAGAAAGAGAGAAAAGTTGTACAAAGCTGTCTTTGAAGTTGACAGTATTTCAACTTCAAACTATTTTTCAACAATGCCCTCTAAGTGAATCTAATTGGTCATAAAACACTTATTTAGGATTATCCTCAGCATTTAAATGAATACATTACAGATTCATCTTTTATAGTTTGTGTTGGGCCAATCAAGCTTGTAGTGGTGCATCCCTGAGCAAAAGTTGCACTTTTAATAAGTGGCACAAATGTTTCTACCGCAATCTAGTCACTGCATTGATAACAAGTTAAGATGTGTTAGGATCTGTCTGAATTAGGTCAGAAATTATTAGGTCAGAGCTTAACCTTAAAGAGCTTAAAGAGGCTCAACCAAGTAGTACAGTAATTTAAGGTGTGATCCCTATCATTAACAAAATACAGCTACATCCCCTGACCATTTTTCAGCTTTTATTTTATGCTTTTTTTACATAAAATGCTTGACTGTAAAAAAAAAAGTGGTTCTTCACAGACTGCCTGTAATGTCTTGCAATAATCTGTTTTCATGTTTCCATGCTTAATTAATTTTGAGATTGAATGCTACTGTAGCTATACAATACAGCCATACAAAAATAGAAATTGAGTGGCTGACCGGTCACATTGTCTGTTCACTTTGCAATAGTTAATCAGCAACACTTATCACTTATCATTTCTGCAAACCCAAAACCCTTGTTTTATACCTAGAATTTGCAATTATGCATTAACGAAACCACAATGGCTCTAAAAACAGCTAATCAAAGTAATCTAACTATCTCAGTAAAATCAGACTGCTGTCTGAATGTCTGAAACAAGATGACATTCTAAAAACTATGACATGAGACATTAAGGATAAGCAATTTGAAAAAGCAAAGTTAAGCTCCCAAGTAGAGGTAATTTCTTTCACAAAACACAAACATAGCCACACACACACACACACATACACACACATGCGCCCACATACCCTCACAGCTCTAGAATAGCTGTAAAAACAGGTATTGATGCAAAAGCCTAGTCAATGACCATCAGAGGTAAACAGAGACCGCCATTAGCCAGCCAGTCAATCGGTAAAGCATTCTGGGTAATTCTAGCACACACATACACCCAGACACAGGGATACACACATCGACAGCAAGAGGACACCCCTCAGGGGCATATTAACCACATCCCTACACACACACACACACACACACACACACACACACACGCACACGCACACACACAAAAATGAAAGGACCACATTTTATGCCATTACACTGTTCACTGTTAGTTATATTTTCATCCTCTGTCCCTTCCATCTTTCTATCTCCTTATTTTTCTCTCGTGCTCTCTTTATCTTACTCACCTTTTTAACTGTTTTTTACACCCCTTGTCTCTCTAAGGAGTAAAGTGGCAGTGGGTTGTTCCTAGGGGGTCTTAACAACTCATTGGTACAGTGCAGTAGTTTGTGTGTGTGTGCACGAGTGGTGGGGATGATTTGGCATTAGCCCGCTAGCTAATCAATGGGAAAAACCACTGAGCCTGTGCCCCTGCTTATGTTACCATCAATGCTATTTTTAGGGACACACACGTACACACAAACAAACAAAAAAATCACAAATAGCCGTAGGCTGTCCGACACACTGTTGTTACAGGCAGTTTGACTCAGGCCTTTAAAATCAAGCTTAACTATTACCAAAAACATTTCAGGGAATATTCAACAAATCTATGGCAGCAGGAAGGACATTAAATACATAATATGAAAAAAAATTCTGCATTAAAATGTCTTAAAAGCAACAGCGAAGCAAGTTACTTTACTGTATATTAACTGGAAGCTAACTTTAGTGAGCAACAGCACACACCAAGTATGTGTGTGTCTCTGTGTGTTTAAATTCAGGTCAACTTTTAGTGAAGCACTCACCAAAGACTCCAGCTCTCTCCCTTCTTTTCCCCTCTCATCTCTAAAACGTTCATGAAGTAAAGACATTTCCCCTCTGGCTTCTGTCAGCAATTATCATTACGATATGTAAACTCTCAGCAATGGAGGTCACCTCTGGAACACTGCTGCAGTCAGGTTGATAAACAGAAGTTAAGGTAAATCCACTTTTTAATCCCAAAAATTTGAAAGTAATCTCTAAGCTCTCTTGCTATTGGTAAACGACTCCAGACCAGAGCAGAATCCAAACAAATGTCTTCCCAGCATCAGAAGGTACATTGGAAATACAAATATTTTTTTTAATAATTGTCAACCGGTATGCCAAACCAAATATCTGTTCATACAAAAATGTATTCTCACTTCCTTTATTTTGGCAATCACTTGTACATTGATGTTTTAGTTCTTATTTTTAAACACACACACTGCCACAGGGTGACTGCTTACTATATTGTACACTTCAAATGTTAGAAGCTATGTTGGTATGCTTATATGTTGCATGGAATGCTTTCAAATGTTGTACAAATGCACAGAACAGGCACACTGCTGGCCCAAAGGTCTAAGAAGTATACCATGTAATTGCAATTACCATGATTTGTATCCGACTGGGGAGTTTCCCTCCTCCTAACTTAACTGTGAACTGTCCAACAAAGCCAAAATGCCAAACAATATTCTTAAAATGTGTCGGTGTAAATCCCATATTGTATGTAAAAAATATGTTAGAGCTACATCTCAATCCAAATAACTACAACAATGTAACTTTTTCACTTTACTCCCTCCACTGTCTCACCCTCCCTCTGCCTCTCCCTTTGCCTCTCTCTCCCCCTTATCTGTCTTTCCTAGTGGGAGTGAGACAGATTAACGTCAAGGCTGGTTTTACTTATCATACTGTAGGCAGCACAACCCTGCAAGGGATAGAGCGAAAGCAGGCTGCATCACAATTCAACACTGGGCATGAGAAAACACAATACTACTACAACTACACAAAACACACGTACTTACTGTACATAGACACATGAAGTGGTACACTTCTCTGATGTACTGCATGTTCAACGGGTGGTTGCTGATACTAAGGGAGACTGAGCAAAACCTTTCCCAAATTGTAAAGATGTAACTTTGAGTGCCTTCTCCGAATTTTGAAAAAGGCTCATTAGACCACGAGAACTTAATGTTCATTTGTTAATTTAAAAAATGGCTTCATAGTCCACCAAGTTATGCTTGTCAAAGGGCAAGTGTTATGTAGAAGTTGTACATATATTATATCAAATGTTCTATTCATATTTCTGTCTCTATGTCTGTAAAAAAATTCAAGTGTTTTCTTGCCTGTGTATGTTTGCATGAGTGAATATGTGTGGTTGAGTTGGCAAACAAACCCCCCTGTGTCCTGGTGTACGCGAATTTATGTGCACCTATCTTTGTGTATTACTCAGAGGTCCCCCCACCCGCCCCCTCCCTCTGATACACAAACACACAAACACAAACATTCACACACAAACAGTTAGAGCTTAATGAAGCAGAACTCAGCCTTGTGCCCATTAGCCTGATAATTAATAATTTCTTTCTGCCTCCTAACACACTTATCAACTTGCAGAGCAGGTTGCGTGTGTGTGTATGTGTGTCTGTTTGTGCCTGCCAGTGCCTGTGCACTTCAACAGATAAGAGATGTGGTTGGTAATGGTATACATATATTTGCACATGTATGCACATATGATAGTTTGTATGTTACTGCTGTTGTTTGAAAACTTAAAACTCAATTGAAAATACACTATTTCCATTTAATGAGGCACATCTAAATGTAGAATTAGAATTCAAAACTCCTGTAATCTGTGCCTGGCCTTAGGACACCTGTCACTAAAAAATGCTCTACTACTCCTCAAGTCAAATACCTTCACCTCCTCTGTCGGCTTCAGCATCAGTATTTCAAGTGAGAGAGGGAAACAGACAGGAGCAACTTCAAGATTGCAAATCATGTACCGTGATGTTATGGACAGGGATCCATTCTGTGTCCTCTTAGTCCTCTTCCCTTTTCCTCCTCTTCTTCTTTCTTCTCTGTGTCACTTATTCTTGCTGCCGTCATCCAGATATTGTTAGAAAAGGAAAAAGGAGAGGAAAAAAGGTCAGACAGAAATGCTACAGTTTGCAGAAGAAATTAAAGGTTTTCTTCCTTCGTTCTCTCATTCATCCAATTTCATTTCTTCATTCTATCCTTTTTTCTTTCCTTTTTTAATTTCTTCACGTTCTCCCTTATCCCCTTCACTGCACTTACTCTACCTCCATCCCCTCCTTCACCTCCCTTCTCTCTATCTCTGTGAATACAACATCAAAAGCCTCTGAGTTAGATGGGAAGTGACAGTGTTTGCTATTGGTATGCAGGCAGACATGTCTGCTCCAAAGTGTTAGTCTGAAGGCCTTGGCTAAGTGTTTGTCAAGACTTAAAGCCATTGTTCTCGTCTCCTCTCCTCTCAGATCTCAGACCTCTCCCTTTCTCTCTCTCTATCTCCCTCTCTCGCTCCACTTTTGTACTTTGATGGAGCATTTTACTCCTGTGTGTGTATGTGTGTATATAGGGGGGCCGTTATGAGACAATGTCTGTTTGTATATGTGAGTGGTTGAGCTAAGAGAATGTGTTTCACTTTCATGATTATGTTTATAGGTGCGGGGCATTTCAACAATAAGCAAAATCCATCCACTTGTTGCAACTGGTAAAAGACTGGATTCTAACAAAGATAAATAAAGTGCAAGGCTCCATTGATGATAGACATTTTATTCTATGGTTGTAGAGTGACTTGATAGAAAGTGCTTCCTATCTTTCTTTTTGCATATAACATCACAAAAAGTAGATTTAAAATGTGTCTTACTGGGTTCAACAATAACTTTGAATACTGTTGAACAAGGCCTTCTGTCAGTGCTATCCAGAGATTGCTGATCAAAGAGATACATTTACTGCAACATCTGATGCAGCTGATACAGCAGTATACATAGTACACATGGTTTCTTATCTAATTAGTATGACATGTCAAAGATGATGTACAGTGTCCATCAATATGTCTCTACTGACAGAGAATACATAATACCCATGTTAGCACACACACCCTTCTTACACTACATGCACAACTGTCTCCAGTATTTTGGCAGACCGTTATGATTGACAGTCTCTGCACAGACAAATTCTTTGCTTGACAGAACCACAAAAACAATATAGACAAGTCTGAGAACAGTTAATATAACCAAACAAAACTTGGGTGTCGTGATATTTAAAAAGGTAAGAAGAAGTGGATAAGAAGTTAAAATTGTCTTCCAATATGTATGACGTTTTTCAACATTCACTGAAGACGAAATCACTAGCTTAATGAACAACAAGCTAAAATCTGTAAAAGATGATAAGATGATGTCGAGTACTAACATCTGTTATTAACACCTCAATAAATCACTGTTATAAGAAAATGTGTTTTTTTTAAGGCTTTGCTCTATTTCATTTCCACTCTCGTGTTTTAAATCTTCCTCACCCTTTCCCTCCATATCTTACCCTGTCACTTTCTCCTAACTCTCATTCTCATCCTCCTTATTTGAATCTCTCATATCTTCCCTTGCGTGCTTCTCTCTGTCTCTCACTCTTAAACTTTGTGGAACATTTGTGTGCATGTGTGCGTGTGTGTGCGTCTGTGTGTGTGTGTGTGTGTGTTTATAAACACTACATTCCTACCAGGGTTACACTCAAGGCCTGGAAACATAAAGCAGCTCTTTCTTTGAAGTCCAACCCAATGTACTATAGGGTGGAACTGTTAATCACTGATAACCCTGCAGCATCTCATCTCTCCCTCTCTCTCCCCATGTCTCACCCCCACCCTTCCATTGTTGCCATCCTCTCTTGTTCTGTCTCTTCACCTCATACCTCTCTCCTTTTCTTATTGTCTTACTGGTATTTTGCGTCTCTCTATTTTTTCTCCCTCTCTCTTCTCATTCATCCAGTTGTCACAAGAGAGTTAGCATCTTGTAGTGGTGTTTGGCTGATCAACACTATGTGTGTGTGTGTGTGTGTGTGTGTGTGTGTGTGTGTGTGTGTGTTGTGATGGTAGGTACTGTCATTGGTGTGGCAGTGAGCCTAGTGGTGCCAGTAAAGCAGATTATGAGTTGATTTTGGCGAAGGATGCTGGTAATTCCTTTAAACCAACAAAGCCGTTCCATTAGCCCCCCGCTGTTGTCCTGAAAACAGACACTGTAATGCTCCTAAAACACAACAAGAGAGAACACGGCTAAACATGCTTGCATCCAGTGCCATCTCAATATGCAAGTAGGCACACTTTCTTTTATAACATTAAAATGCGTTCAATCGGCAAAATTCTTCAAAATAGCTTTAAGAGCTTGCCTGCATTAGTCCACCTTATTGTCCACCTTAATACATGCGCACTGTCTTGCATCGCTTTTCAGTTTCTCTTTCATTTCTATTCTTTGTCTACCAGATATGTCACCTGCTTTCTTCGTCAGCTGTACGTTTCAAAAAGTTGATCAAAAAACACACCTCTAATTGAATTTTGAATTTTGTAACCCACGATTCCATTGTCATAACAGCAGGTGCGCCGCGTGAGGAGGAAGCTTGTTATGTAGCCGATCAAATCCAACGGACATCGAATGACACTGAAACGACC
>OZ023155.1:9780351-9845351 GCA_963678695.2 Diplodus puntazzo | reverse complement strand
GAGAGAGAGAGAGAAGGGAGTAAAGACAGACAGAAGAAACACAGAAATAGAGATGGACAAAAAAGACAGACAGAAAAAATGAACCAGACGGAAAGAAAAAGGGAAATAGACAGATACACAGAGAGCAGAAAGAGAGAGCAAGTGAGTGCAACTCAGAGAGAGAGAGAGCATCAATTATTTAGTGAAGGTAACGTGAAGCTTCCTTGGATCAGGCAAACTGCTGGCTCTTCCCCAGAGAAAAGAGAGAATGAATTAGAGTGAATTTATTAGAGACCGTGTGTGTGCGTGTGTGTGTGTGTGCGTGCGTGCGTGTGTGTGTGCGCGCACCTCAGTACGGTCCAGGCACCCACCCTGGTTTCTGCTGCTGTGTGGCTTCACACACACACATGCACACACAAACAGATCCTGAGAATCCCAAGCCTGTTTCCAGGTTCATTAATAAAACAGCAGCTCTTTATATGTGCTCTTCCCCTTGCTGTCTTGCCTTTCATCCTCTGTTTGTTCACACACACAGTGGGATTTTGCTGTGTGTGTGTGTGTGTGTGTGTGTGTGTGTGTGTGTGTGTGTGTGTGCGTAAACTCCTACTGGGATTAGGGGATGGCCCAACTGTTTGTTCATCAGTCAGACAATAGTCGACCCCACTGTGGTACATATAAAAATCTGATCTCTCTTTCATCACGGGTAAAGGGAAACACCACTGAATTCAAGCTTTTCTGGGCACTTTGAGGTAAATTCCGCTTGTTGATTCAGACCTCTGGTTCAATGATTTAGCTCTCTTGTATTAGTATTTCAGAAGGATACAGAATTACTACTTTAAGTGTATTGTATTTTAAAGTAAAAATAATTTGTAGGGGTTTTTTTTTCACTCAACAACAAAAAATCTGTTTCTGTCTTAAAACTGTTGACGAAAGGCATTGACATAAAACCTTTTGTGGAAAGCTAAGGAGATTTAGAGATTGCTGACTGATAAAAAAAAGCCACTCACAACAATCTCTAACATGTCCAAAAAACCTTTAAAAGTTGCAAGTTGTTTGAATTAGGGCTGTCACTATTTCCAAAAATTAAGTTTGATGAATTTGAAATGATACATAATTTGTTTGGATTCATTTAAAAAATTCTTCCACACGATGCTTCATAGATGATTTGGTGTCGTTACTATCTGCTCCGGACGACTCTGCTCCGTATTGTCCTTGTCAAAATTATGTACTTTTTAGTTCAATTTACGCATTATTATTTCAAATTGTATATACATCCTATCCTTCCTGAAGATGAACTCTGCACCTGCATACACAAAATCCGCTTTTCCCATTAAAATCAGTGCAACACTGTGAAGTGTCTGCTTTCCCCATCAGACATTTCAAGTGTTTTTCGGTGACAAGAAAACAAGCATTTGTGGAAACTGCCCTGTACACCAAATAACCATCTCTTACTCACGCCTGGATGGGTCTGCCAGCCACAGGCAGACAGACAGACACGCACACAGACATACATGCAGACCACCCCCGTTAATCATCTTCATTTCAACCTGTTTTACTCTTTCTCCGCTTCTCTCTCTCTCATACACACACAAAGACACACACAAAGACACAAGGCAAACACTTTAACAGCTCTGGACTAGAGAGGGATCATTCCGGTTTACTGAGATGGAAAATGTGAGTCAAAGCAACACTTCCCTGGGTATTCTCCCTGTCTACCTCCCTGTCTTACTGTCAAGCTGTCAGCCTTTCTGTCTCACCTTTCCTCCCTTTCTCTGACACAACTTTACTCTTGCATCAAAGCTCTACCTATCTATCTATCTTTGTTGCACCATCTGGATATCTCACTCCCTGTCAATCCTTATTTGATATTCTTTATTATTACTCCCATTATAAAGAAGCCTCAGAGAGGCAAATTCTAGTCTGTTTGCCAATTTATTCTGTACATTTTTAGACTATTTAGACATAGTTCAGTCAAATGCTTATGATTTTAAACTTTAAGGGAGGAAGACTGCTGTTCAACATCTATGAAAGCACTCAGCAGTCATAATCATGTCCCTGAGTTCTAATTAAATCATGTGGCTGTCAGTCTTGATCATGTGAAGGTGAAAAAAAAAGAATATTCAATCTGAAATGAACTTGTCTTGAAAAATGCAAAAGTCCTATTGTGTAAGTACAACAGACTATGCTTTGCGTCATTTTCAAAAAAATTGAGAAGTGGAAGTTAGTTGACTCACAGTTCAAGCACTTCAAGGCTTGGTGGGCATACAGCTCCTCTGGTTAGAATAACCATAAGTCCAGATGAATACAAATTCACTGAATATTTTTGAAGGTATAAGCCTCTGTAAATATAAGTAATGACTTGTCTCCCAAGTTGCATTTTGGTAAAAAATATCCACGTACCAAGCTTATTATTCTGCATTGTTTGCTGTCAATGTCAAGCAGAAGCTAAAGATTACACTGCTGAGAAAAAAAAGAATATAAACTGCAGTTTAATCTGTTTATGTTTAGATCCAGAATCAAATTTGGATTAATGCAGTACATATGGTGCCATATTTTATTCACAAATTCAACCACAAAGCATCTCATGTTTCTACGTTAAGAAGCATGTATTTGAGAATTATGCTTTGTAGACATTTGAAATAATTTGACAAAATACATTTTAGTACCCACTAAGTCTAACTCTGTAAACTCTCCTATAACTTAGGCAATGAAAAGGCCAAAAAAGAAAAAAAGAAAACATGGAATTCCTAATTTTAATACAGTCCCAACAATTAGTTTGTCTAAGGTGACAATCCTTTAATAACTGCTACAGTGAATGCTTCTCCTTATATGCCATGTCTGCCGTGCAAAATACTACTGATTTTTACTTCTTATTAAACATCTCGCATCATGCAGATTACGCATCACTTCCTGCATAACAGTTTTTTTTCTTTTACAGAAAGGCAGACTATAGATCTTACATGCTGAAGTTAAACAGATTTAATCACTGTTCAATCATTTTTGTTGTAAATAAAGTAGAAAAACTTGCATTTCTTACTTCTCTATGACGTCATACAGACATTGTGTCCGTTTTTGATTTCCTTTCCCTCAGCGCCTATCTCAGTTCATTTTCATTCTTCAGGTCCACCCTGCCTGTTTCAACCCAGAATTTTCCTCTTTCACTCGCGGTCCCATCATTTCTACTATCTCCAACAAACCAAATGTCTTTCTCTAAACCTGTCTGTTTATTCCCCTTTTTGTGTTTTGTGTGTGTATAAATGCATTTGGAGTACCAACTGAATAGCAAATATGTACGTGAGGTATGTAAGCCTCATGTAGAATTGTGTATGTTTGTGTGTCTTTGTGCGCTTTTGTGTTAGTGTGAATTAGCAATTGTCTTAAGTCAGTGAATACATATGGCTGACTCAGTGATTCTGTCTACAACACAGCAGCTGCATCTTATCTGCACCGCTGTGACGTGTGTGTCTGTGTGTGTGTGCGCATGGTATCTGGAATAGAAATCTTAACAGTTTTCCACATTAGAGAAGGGGAAACGTCAGAATGCTATTGTAAGAGATCCACTTCCTGTCCGATAAGCAAAAATCTCTCTCTCTTCCTCTCAGTCTCTCCCTCTCTAACTTACTCACACACACACACACACACACACACACACACACACACACACACACACACACACACACACACACACACATACGCACACACACACAGAAATCCTGACAAGCAAAATTTGCTTTCTATTTCTTTCCATTCTCCCTCTTTCTATCTTTTCGCGGTTGCTCTCCATCAGTCTCTGTTTCTCTCTCTTTCTCTAATAAGCAGAGGTTTGCTGCTGAGGGCAGACAGGGCAGTGCAGATGAAAGAAAAGCAAAGACAAGCACACAGAGAGAAAGACAGCAAAAAAGAGGAGCAGAGAGTTTAGAAGGAAGAGTGCAACAGCAAAATTGCAAAACAGAGAATTAAGATCTTGTTTGTCCCTTCAATGCTCGGATTGTGAATAAAACTGAAAAGCACAGTTGTATAAAATAAACCGGCAATGATTTGTTAAACCATTGTGGAACTGAGTTTTAAGGATCTGTTTCCACTTAAAAATTTAGTCTGGCAGAGAAGTGCTGGTACAACACTCACCAGCAACATTCAGTGTACAGCAGATTTGCTCCAACAAATGGACTATTCTGTCTCTTTTATGATGTTTCTGTCTGATACAGCCTGGGATAGACTGACAAAGCCAGAACAAGCTTCTCCAACATTTTCTTGATTACCAGGGTGACAGATGACGGGTCATATATATTATATGATTGGTTGCCTCAAAAAGATCGACAGTGACAACCCCAGCAGCTTTCTGAAAAGTCAATTTTCAACTAGAAGCACTCTGAACAGCTGCACAAAAATGCGGAAGATGTGGAAAGAGAACTGAACCAACCACACAACCAAAGCTTTAAATGTTCGCTGTTGATTACTGCTGAAGCTCCGGAGCCCAAAGAATTGTATTCTGGCCAGCCCTGCTTGACACATATGAGAAGTACTAATACTATAACAACAAAATTAGACATTCTACCTCATCATATATTGAGGCCACTATTCAATTTCTTATGTTTGTTGTTTCTGATAAGGTAAAGAAAAAAATAGGCTAAATTGAATTTGAGAGGCCTGTATTTGTAAATGTAAAATACAAAAACTCTATCCTACAATTAGCTGTAGTTTGTGGATGTGTTACACTTTGTTTAGCTCAGCACTTCAGTTACATCATATACCTCTCTCCTTCTTCTCCACCTCATTCACTTATGCTTTCCTCTCTCTTTCTTTTCTAACTTCTTTCTCCAATTATCCTCTTCTCTTTATCTTTTACCTCACCCCTATCTTTTCCTTGTCTGTCTTCTTTACTCATTCTCCCTTCTCCCTATCTACTCTCTTCATCTCCCCTCTTCTTTTTCATCCTCTATTCATCTTCCTTTTCCCTCTCCTTACCATGACCCTGTCATCTCTGCCTGTCCAATTTCCCCAGTCACCCCATCCATCTCACTCTTTTCCCACCCTTTCCTTTGCTAATGCTTTGCTCACTTAATCTCCCAAAATTCTTCACTTTTACTCTTCATCGTCATTTTTTTTCCCCCTCGTAGTTTACTCCTCGTACTCTTCCAGTTGACCCATATTGACCCCTAGTGTTAACCGTCATGGTAAGAGTGTGAATGTTTTCCCCTGCGGGGCCATGGACTATCAGTGGGTGACTGCAGTCCACACAAATTGCCTCACCATGACACCCACTCTGATATTCTTCCATGTCTCTTGAGTAAAGACCTGGGCCTCTAGTTTAATGGTGTTAAAGTGGCAAAACTGGCCAGTAAAATATGCTTTCAGTCTCAGTCCTACTCCATCAATACGAAAGAGGAGATATGTCTTTGCCAGCAGGTGAAAAATACATAAGAACACAAGCACAAACAGCAAACACACTATTCTTAATAGATTATCATTGTATTTTCTCGGCAGAACTGGTTAAAATGGGCACCGAAAGGAGGCTGGCTGTGCTATGATATTCTTGTGGTCCCAGCATACCAGGTGTGATATGGAAAGGGCAGAAAAAAGTACCTGCAGGTTTCTGAGAAGTGCCGGTATGCAAAAAAAATCAGTTAATCACAGAGTAAAATGTAAAAGTGTACTGTGTACCAACACTTTCACTCAAAGAAATGGCAATGGCAAAATACTGTGCAACAAGGAGATGCCATTTATCAACTCAGCAACAATTCATTAGGTTGGTATTGACTGGTTATGCCAGTTGAAAGTCCTAATCACATTAGCTGATATCTGCCTACAGAAAGTTTTAATTCAATTAAAGTACATGTCTGTCTTTATATTTAACAGCAGTACGTTTGTAGGATACATATTATCAGGGCTCTAAGACTCTGAACCAAAAAAGCAGTTCTCTTGTGTGTGTATGTGGTTGTGTGTTTGGATAGGGGTGGGGGCTCCATGTATTTGCCTGTGGGTCACAGTAGGCCCATCTGTTGTAAACCAAACTGAATCAAACACACAGCTAGATAAACTCTCCCGCTTACCTGACCTCATGATACCCCTATTCTTTCTTTCTCTCTCTCATACTCATGTAATATATCTCTATATATATATACTGTACATACATGGTGTGTGTATGTGTGTGTGCGTTCAGAGGGCTTCCTATAGGCCTGTGAAGAGATTCATGGACAATGGATTTTTTTCCAGTAGTTAAACTGAGTTTTACTCATGCTTACTCTTATAAATGGCAAATCAGGTTATGCAGTAAATAATATTTTGTTGCTTGAATAAGTCTTTAGAATAAGCAGTTGTGTGATGGGAAAAATGTGATGAGGAAAAATAAGACAGGGCTTTCGAAAAAAGGCTCAAAGTTTTCTATGTATCTACTTAATGTACACACACCTAACAAACCCTACAACAGTCACTGACACATGGTATGTACTAGGGGTGGTGAAAAAAATCGATTATTGATTAATCACGATTATAATATTGACAATTATGAGTCGATTATTAAATTTCCAAAAATCGATTTAAAAAAAATATATATATATATATTTTTTAAATAGTAATACAAGCTGGAGTCCTCCTCTTACTGGCTTCCACTACATGGTCCACAGTCTGGAGCCAAGATATGTTATTCCATCCCGGATCTTTTTCACGCTTAAATCGATTCCAAATCTTTACAAGGAGACAAAGCTTTCCGTGCAAGAGTCCCTCAACTCTGCTCACAGGGTAGCAATAACCTGCGATGCCTGGACATCCAGAGCTACAGTCTCATACGTGACCGTTACAGCTCATTATGTCAGCAGTTAATGGAAGCTAATGTACTACGTACTTCAGATGAGAGCAATGGATGATAGCCACACAAGTGCAAATATGTGTGAGTTTCTTAAAGCAATGGCAGACGAGTGGGGAATAGAGAAACACGACCTGGTTCTCATCTCCGACAATGCTTCTAGCATGAGTCTGGCTGCTGAGCTTGGCAACTTTCTTTTAACAGCGGAAGACTACATTTAAAACAAAGTAAAAAATAATAATTTTGATATTACAGTTACACTATACAATATTGAAGGTGCTGTGAGGTGTTACTAAAAAGAGAAGTAAAATAATTCAGCAGATGACTGATGTTAAATGGAAGATCAATAATCGCTAATAATCGAAAATCGAATCGATAATCGTTAATAATCGAAAATCGATTTGTAATCGAATCAATAACCAATAATCGGAATCGAATCGGGAAACTGGGCTGATTAACCACCCCTAGTATGTATAGTAAACATTATATATCAATGCATTTATCAAATACAGGACTTAGTTACTCAACTCTCCTACTTATCAGCCCACATATGTCTTTCGTATTGCTCATTAAAGCCAAATGGTGGACTACTTAAAACTAAGCAATGGTGAAGATATTCAAACTAAACCACCAGACAAACAGTCACCAACCACACACAAAAGCCCAGACTGGCCCTGTCCATGGTGCTGAGTGTCTGTGTAGGCAGCATGAAATGACTTCAGCTACATTCAAGGAATATCACCACATCCACAACTGCGCAGTATGTTTGTACAGACGCCAATTTTTTTTTTTTTTTTTTTTTTGGCCAAGATATTCGAATAGAATTGAAAATAACAATATAGACATTTCTTAAACAACAGGCTTTAAAATAAAACAGCAAACTGAAATAATAAACAATGTCAAAATAAATAGTTAAGTAAAGTTGTGTTTGACTCACCACCTGCTGTTAATGACAGAAGAAAGTTCAAGAACCACTTAATATCTTCCCCCTGGAGTTAATGTCTTCCACCACAGCCTCCACGGTAAAATATGGCCAGGTTTCTCTTTTCCACCTCTACTCCTTAAGTAAATTACTTGAGATTGTATTTGCAGTCAGTACCCTTTTAGAGCAGTTTGTATTTAACTAAGTTGTCGCTCCGTCGCCGCTAGCTAACGTTAGTTGTTAAGACACTTGCAACGGAACGTTAGCTGTCATAGCAACGTTAATTGAAGCTAACGCTAGCTGGTGGCTGTTACTTACTAAAAAAAATAACGCAAATTTTCCCAATTATTTCAAATAACCAGCATTGTTTTCTGTCTCACTTTCCTTCTCAGTTTTGTTTCCTCCGAGGTTAACACCACTCTCAGTTTTATCTCGGCTGTATTTGTTTTAATCAACTTCACCTGGCTTCCTCCTCTGCAGGCGACGTGATGGCCTCTGGCAGTGCAATACCCTCTTTCACCACACAAGATAGCCCATGGTAATCAAAGGGGCGCTGTTTGACTAATTTAAAGATGCTCAATAAATGTCGGGGCAATAATACAGTAAAAACACAGTAACTGCTACTGGACATAGAAAATACCAGTCGTGAAAGAAGTACTCAGATTTACTTAAGTAAAAGTAGCAGTACCACCCTGTGAAAGTACTCCACTTCAAGTAAAAGTTCTGCTGAATTATTACAGGTAAAAGTGCTGCAAATTTTTTCCCTGTCAGTGTTTTATTCTATATGGCCACTGCATTAATCTATTATGTTGCATGTTAATGCCATAGCTGTTTAAGGTTGCGCTAACTTGTCTAGTTTATATACTGATGGGTAGTTTAATCTCCAGCAATGCACCACAATCAGTAAAATCATCATATGTTTTTGCTTTCACTGTCCTGGCTGTGAGAACCATGTATCGTAGTCAACACTTATGAGCCCAGAAATACAGGCCTGTTTTAAGCTTTGTGACTATACATTTTCTGCTTTTTCATCCTAAAGAGGAACACTTAATCCCCGTTAATCCCAGTTTATAAGGAAAGTATTATTCAAAACCACCAAATTTGGAAATTCAAGTTTTTCATGACACATGTACTCGTAACTAAAGCTTTCAGACAAACCTAATGGAGTGACCAGTGCATGTGTTGCCTCTGAGATGTAGAGGAGAAGTTACAGTTAGAAAATGGGAGTGCTCAAGTAAAGTTGGCACTCAAGGATCTCACATTTGTACTTGCGAACTTGCATTTGTAGTAAGGTAAGCACAGTTATTAAGTAGATGTACTTACACGTATTGAAAATATTGGACATTTTTATTTTAATAGAGGACATCTGGCTCACATGTGAGTAAAAACAGTGAGAATAGGTGGAATAGATTTTATTATTCTGTTTACCTTGGATGCTTTAACTACATGTCAATGCAAAATCATTCAAATACTTTTAAATGAATGCTTTGGAAGTTACGATTGACATAAATATATAAATGTAAAGCGTTTTACTGCTTCCTTTGTATGCTGTTTATATTTTCCCCACCCCTTAGAAAAGCTATGAAAGTGCCCATTTCCAAGCTGTCTTCGAGTCTCATCCTCCTGAAATTGCCAGTATGGAGCATGGATACATTGCACTATGATCTATTTCAGCTGACATGTCTTCTGGGCTTTTAAAAAACATTTTTTCTTTACACTGCCTTGGAGAAACACATATAAGCTGCATCAGAAGCTCGCCGGACTGCAGCTTTTGCGAGAAAAAAATTTCAATGAGAAATTTGGGTTTTATAGCTGCCGGAAGGCACAAGGCACCATCACTCTTCTGCACCGTTTGGAGCTTTACAAAGACAAGAGGCCAAGGGCAAAGTGCCCAGAGTATTACTAGCTGCATAAAAAGATATGACTGAGGGGGACCAGAAATAAAATACCTTTAGTTTATGCACTTGTGAGTGGGAGATGTGCTTTTAGTGAGAAGGTGTGGGCCTATGCACTTTCAGATGCTCTGACTCTCCTTATATTGCACTCTAATGCCATTTTGGGTCGTTGTTTAACGAGCTGTAAATATTCTGGCAGTATAAAAGAAAAAAATATCTAGTTTCACCTTATTTTTCCACTTCTCACTCACGGCCCAGAATAACTTTTTTTTCCTGCAGTCACAAAAGTAAATATTTCCTACACACTGTAAAGTTCAAACAAACATCTTAGAATGAAGTGAGTGGGATTTAGAGAAGAGAGGAGTAGCAGTGAGAGAAGAGATGAGCTATGTACACTGTTTTCTGTCTGTGTTTGTGCTCTATATCCTGAGATAGGGAAAGAAAGTTATGAATATGCATAAAGCAAAGCGCTACACGCAGGTGACATGCTTGACTTGTGTTACCGCTGTGAACGACTGCGCTAGAAAAATGTTTTCTCTCCTTCTCATCGGAACAAGGGAGTGAGGGAGAGAAGAAGAGCAATCTCTTGGGAACACTTTCCTTTTTCAGTCTGTGGATGAAAAACCAACACACTAATGATGCAGACACACATGCAAAGGAGCACAAAAAACATTTAACTCACACAGCCAGCCACAAGAAGATTCAAATGTTTACCCCCAACCACACACACACACACACACACACACACACACACACACACACACACACACACACACACACACACACACACACACACACACACACAACCTGACAAAACTGTATGCAAACACTTTTCAAAGAGTATTTCAGGGGAATATTCTGCCCTCTTTTCCAACTCATTTAGAGTTTGTTGTGAGCTAGCTGCAGACTATATAGTCAAACCTTAAAGCAGAGATCCATTTAACAGCATTTTACCATGTTCCCTTATTATCTTGGACAGTTTGGTCTAAATTTTGAGACATGAGAACAAGCTGATTCTCCAGTTAGAGGTCAGAAAACCGAGGCTCTAATCTCTCCCGTCATAAAAGTTTGGAGGCAGATAAGTTATCTCTTAATACCAAGACCATTACTCATATTAAAGAATCCCCAGATAAGAGAAATGATGAGACGTTTGACAGAAAACCTGTTTTTTCAGGACAAGAAAAAGCACAGAGAAGTTTGAACGTGTGCTGAAAAAGCAGGAGATATAAAGAGCAGACGGAGTGTCTCTCAGGGGAAAACCAAGAATCCAGTTGTACAGTGAGACAGATCCTCAGAGAACAGAGAGAAAACACACACAACCCAAAGGTTAATATAGCGCCCCGTTTCTCCCGTGTACGCTCCATACCGGAAAATCTGAATCCTGATTTAGCAGCACTCTGTCAAGCGTGAGTCATGCCAATAGAGTTATTGACAAGTAGCAGAGAAAAGAAGTGTGAGAGGGATTCTCAGGAGATGAGCACAACACTCAGCCAGCTTTAGAGGTAACACAGTCTATGTGCTGAGTGGTAAGGTGTTTGATTTGTTGGAAATGGAAAACTGCGATGGAAGCTGCTGTGGATGACCCCCAGCACGTGTAACTTTGAAAAAATAAACTGTGTATATGTAAACGGGGGTGGCTGTGGCTCAGAGGTAGAGCCAGTGTCTTGTTATCAGAAGGTCGCTGGTTCCATTCCCCTGGTCTGCATGTTGAAGTCTCCCCCTTGGCCATGATACTGAACCCCAAACTGCTCCTGATGTGCTGGTCGGCACCTTGCAGGGCAGCCACCGCTGTCAGTGTATGAATGTATGTATTGTGTTGGACAAAAGCCTCTGCTAAAATGTCCTAAATGTAAATGAAAAGGTCTCATTAGTCGAAGGAATATGATACATAAAACGTTCTGTACAGTCTCATATTCAAGGTGTGTCACAAACATTTAATTAGGTATTGTGTTGTTCATTTAGGGCCCTTTTTCCATGTTGACTATTTCCAGGATGAGCAACCTGAATATTGTCGCAAGGATTGATCATTAAATCATAATTACCTGCTCCTTATTGGATAACACATTAACTTTCAGCTGCCTACGTTTTGATTGGAGAAGATCCCCTCCTCACATGTATGAGGAATACATAAAAATTCTCTATCTTGTGTCTAACAGACTGTTCTCAACCTCAACATGTCAAACACAGCAGCCAGGTCAGTGGTTGTGAAGTTCTAGATTTGATGCTGAAAGTACCCCTCTAGTGTCACTTCTCGAAAGCACCCTTGGTGGTATAAAGAGCAAAATGCAGAGTCATAGGTTGGTTGGATAGGTCATGCAGTGGACTTTCCCTCTAAAGACTGGAGTGTCCTGTTTGTGACCGAGAGTCAAGATTGATTTGTATTTAGTTTATGTTAGCAAGTAAGCTAACTTACATACATTTACAATATGTGAGTGCAGCTTAAGTCACTTATGTCATCAAAGTATGATCTTTTCCTAAATCCAACCAAGCCAAAATGTTTTGACAGCGTTGATAACATTGCAAAAGCCATATCTTATGGCATAAAATGTGAACAGCAAGCTTTATTTTACTACAACTATAACTACATTTAGCAGACGCTTTTGTCCAAAGCGACTCACAGTAATTTATACATACATACACTGATGGCGGTGGCTGCCAACCAAGGTGCTGACCAGCACATCAGGGGCAGTTTTGAGTTCAGTGTCTTCGAACCAGCGACCTTCTGATCACAAGAGGCTGGCTCTACCCCTGAGTCTTACGGTCTATGACTTATTGCCTACGTGACTGCAGAGCCCTGATACTAGAGTGGTCAGTGAATCGTCATTATTTGAAGTTTAAGGCCAAGTTCAGAGTGAGAACCTGAGAAAGTGTATATTTACCTTATTAAAACCCTGTTCATGGAATCTATTGTACTCCGTCTCAAACATTAAAATTCCAGAATATATGAATCTGCAATTTCGCAAAAGTTGAGCTGTTGGTACAAGATGCCTTCCACTTTACTGTAAAGTTTATTCTTACTAGATGAGCACAAGAAGCTTCAAGTTTCCATATCACACTTGCTGAATGTTGGACTTGGATTGCCTTCCAAACTATTTGTGACGTCACAAATCACTCTCGGCTGCCCGCCTCAATGATGGCAGACAAACTTTGAGCAACGAATGTGAAAACAGCCTTCTAGTGTCAAACTCCGCACGTACATCATTCTACTCAGTGATGCTCCAACATTTAGCCGTAGGAGGAAGCAGACAATTTTGAAAACAGCATCTTTGTCTGGCAGAATATGATGGGACAAGTAAAAGAAGAGAAAAACAGCGTTGAGAGAGGTGGCTGAAGGAAGGAAAAAGAAAACAGAACAGGAGGTGGTACAAAGGGGATTTAGGGAGAGGGATATGGAGGAAGGGGTGAGGGAAGATGAGGGAGGTGAACGGGGTCAGACAGCGGGAGGAAGCTAATGTCTTTATTTCCTGGTGAGGTGGGACCTTGCATTTACCCCTGAGGTCAGTGGTCATGGACAGGGTCACTGGGGGTACTGTGAGGGGGGTATCTCGATACGGAGGGAGAGAGAGAATATCTATATAACAGACAGAAGTGGAGAGAACAAGAGCCAAAGACGGAGTAATGGGAGAAAGACGGGGAAAGGAAGAAGAGGGAGACCTAGTTTCAGTCAGGAGGGGAATGTGCAGAGGTGGAAAGGTTGAGACAGGTTGAGGAGGTGAGAGCACCCGAGGGAGAGGAGGGGGGGACACACGCACACACATGAAATAATTGTAGGTCTGGACTATAACTGCAGAGATGCTGTGTGGGTCTTGTTTAAGGGTGTGGGCGAGTGTTTTTGTTGCATGTATACTGTATATCTGCATTGTGCGTGCAACTGTTTACGTGTGACCATGTATACTCTCACTTCTAGAGGCCCCGCTTGCCAACACAGCTGACAGATAAACACAAACAGATGTGATGTATAACTCTTCCTCTAGAGAATTGTTGAGGGTTATCCTTTTGAAGCGATTGATTTACTGCCTCTCATTGGCATGAATCACATTTTTCGAATACAGTGCGATAAATATCTAGTCTCAGCCCGTCTCTGTGGCTTACTGGCTTTTATTCCAACATGTAACTGCATTAGCGGCAATCACACAAGTTAAGTTTAACAGTAACACGGTGAGATAAAACAGAGATTGAATCGCTATCTTTATTGTTCCTCGAGAGTATTGTTAATGCATTTACTCCTATTGAGCTGCTCAGCCTGATGCTTTTCATTAACCTGTTATTACACCCGCTATTTAATAATGTGAAGTCAAGTATTTTATCGACCTTTAATGCGATGCTTTTGGTGATTTGTTGTAGCATCATTGTTTGATGTCTATTTGTGGAAGTGGTAATAGTACTATACTGTGTGTATGTTTGTGTATGTGTGTCAAGTGAAGTATTCCCATGGACCCTCTTTTTCCGTCAGTTTTGATGCTTGCAATGGTCTCTTCCTGCTAATTAATGGTAGCTTTGAAACTAGGACTTTCCATCACAGACAGCTCAAACACACATTTGCACACACAGTATTATGCAAATTAAGACCTGTAGTGTAAGTGGGCCCACAATACACTTACGTATATATGTATATAGGAACCTAGACGTGTACATACAACTTGAAAAAGTTTGTGCTGCAGAAGTTTCTCTCCCCAGTGAGATATAATGACAGATAGATCGAGCTGTTAGTTGTGCAGCCGGATGCTGTTTTACTGAGCCCACATGATCACACTGTTGTGCGCTTTTTCTACGTATTTATATGTTGTTATCCTTTGCTTTAATAACCAACTTTGAACACGATGTTGTCTTAAGTATCGTGCCCTAATTGGGATGTTCACATATACATACTACTTAGATCTCTCTGTTTCTTCTACTTTGAAACAACTTGAGAAGAAAAACACGTTTGTTTTGTTGCCAATCATAAATGAATACACCGTGCACCTCCAAAAGTTGTTCAGTTACATGTTACTGTACAGTAGTAGTACCATAACAGCTACAAATGGAAGGTGCTGACACCGTGAACTCCAGTTGTCCAAAAAAACAACAACCATAGATATTTAATTTATGTAAAGATATTTGTTGTACATATGTGCGTAAATCAATACTTTTTCACTGTCATCTACACAGTAATGTCTGTCATCGTGGTTAACAGAAAAAACTTACCTAACCTTGGCCTGAAAGAGAAATAGTTTATGGTACAATACTGTGTATGACTCCACAAGTATTGTTTTTTCAGTCTGCGTGTGTGTGTGTCTGTGTGTGTGTGTGTGTGTGTGTGCGCGCGTATTGGTGTATTTGTATATCTCTGTGTGCAGAAACAATGGCGTATCTCGGTCAGCGATATGATTCATGAAAATGGCCCGCTGACTGGAGTCGCACTGAGAGAGAACAGTCTGTTCTCCAAAAATACCTCATCTGACTAGCACACACACACACACACACACACACACACACACACACACACACACACACACACACACACACACACACACTTAATAAACAATCAAATGCAAGACTTGCCTCTAAAATTGTAGGGTAAAAGGGTAACAAAGGTGTGCCTACAAGTTTTCTTCACCTTGAACTCGTTTTCATTTTTTCCACCAGGGCTTCTGATGGTTCAGCGTTGACATGTGTACGACAGAATGTGACCCGGGACGTTACAGTATAAATAGCTCTCGCAGCCTCAGTTCACTTTTAGACCCTCTATTGCTGTCCAGTTCTGGCTATTCCCGTCGTACCTCTGGATGACTGTGACACAGCAGGTTAAAAATATCCGTTTACCTTTCCGAGCTACAATGGCACCGTGGCAACAAATGACAGTCCGCTCATTCATTAAGGAAATGTCCACCATAACTCAGGACAGCAACAAAGTCCACTGAAAACGACCAAAGTTTAAAGCTTTGAAGTCTTACAAACTTATGTGGTGCCACAACAGGAGCTTTCTTCATGTTTTCCTCCCATCCAAGCATTCCTAGAGGGATTGAGTGACTCGGCAGATATTCACGGCTGGTTTTAGGCAATTTGTAAACCATATTTAGGTCTAATTGTAGAGCTTTTTCTTCGATTCAGTCACGGTGTCATCTGTATCAAACAGTGACTCAGCAGACTAAAAATACGGCCCTGCTCTGAGTTTTCCTTCAGACCCATATTTCTATCTTGTTCTGGAGTTATTCTTGTTCCCGGTCCCAGTATTGGACATCTGTATGACAGAATGTGATTCAGTCAGCTATAAATATGAATGGCCTTTCTGCTCGGCCAGCCACGTGGATTAGCAACTCTTCCTGCTTTTCCACTAGGCTGACACACACACGCGCATGCTCACACACACACACACACACACACACACACACACACACACAGACACACGCACACGCACACGCACACGCACACACACACACACACACACACACACACACACACACACACACACACACATTCTCACTGTCCAACACACACTGGGAGAGAGTGTGAGAAAGGTCTGTCTGTGGCATACCAAAATACACAGTTGTTTACCCCCAATATCTTACCGTTTCTATTTTGTTTTGATCTCTCAGCTCATAACTACTCGGTTATACACAGAGAGAGGACTAGGATTTTTCTTCAGACAAACTTTGATGCTACTAAAAAGTGAGCGGTCGCAGAAAGTTTTTCTGGTTTGATTTAATTTCATGCACAAGGTGATGTATGAACATAGTATCTTGTGATAAAGTAATCTCAACTCAAGTTTCACTTTCAAGTGATTTTTTAGAACATTTCATGCATATTTCAGTGTCTTTCTTCAATGTCTTTCTTGATTTTTCTTGGTTGTCCACTGACTCCTTTCTGTGACTTGGCTCCAGTTGATCTGAACCTGACAGAACAGACTGTCTGAGGGCGACTTTTGGGGAAGTCAACATGTTTCTTAACTTTTTAGGCACTGGACATATTCAAACAAATCTGCTTACTATGAAGATGCAGAGCACAGTCGGGCAACTGTTTTTATCAGTTGTACAAAACCAATGTATTGATCCTGTTAGCCAGTATTTCGCTGAGGTGGGAAGAAAATAAAGCCCTTATACCAAGACAGGATTGTTATGCTCTGCATACTGATATAGTAAAACACCATGTAGGTGTCCATCATCCTGGGTGCTATCATTTTTATGTTTTTTATTTCATTTTAATGGCTTCCATATGATAATTACGATGATATGTAACAGAGCTAAATTAAAAAGCCTACATTATCTATGAGATAATTGAGGAGCTTTTTAGAGACATCACAAAAATGACTGAGTGCATTTTTGAATTTGATTGTTACCTGTTTTCAAAAGAATTGAAGAGAAATATGTAAATTATAGGTGAGGTTAGAAGATATTTTCAACAATGGAGTCAATGCTTGAGAAAGTGAACAAATAAATAACAATGCTTCTGTTCATCAGGACAAAACATTAAATGATTCTTAGTTTATAAAACACAGATTTTTGATAATAATTTACAAGTATAGTGCTTGAAATAGTATGGCAATATATCTCCTGTCCTTCATATTGACTCTCTCAGCACAGAGACAACCAATATTATAATAGCTGTGGGTCAAGTCTATCTGATCAGTCTGAGGCCTCTTCCTGTTTCCATGCCACCTCAAACATCCAAAGCTCATAAGTAGGGACAATCATCTGTCATTACACAGACCCTGCACCGTTCCCACCTATGGAAACAGCTGTCTGTGTTGTGTAAAGGTTCACAGAAAAAGGTCTGATGCTTCTTAGTACCATGACACTGCCTCCTGTGGAGTGAAAGGCACCTGCTCATGTGATGCCCTTCAGTACCCCTGAGGTGGCACGGAAGCACCGTTAAACCGACACTTTAGACTGAAATATACCGATATGAATCCAGATTAAATACATTTTTTTTCTTTTTAATACATTTCATTTTAATTAAAATGAAATTTTCAGTTATGCAGAACAATACAACTCATTCCCACAGACAAAATAGTATAATCCAGATGACATATTGACAGAATTTTGAGCAGATAAGTCTGAAACGTTACATTTTTCCGAGTCTCTGGTACAAAGTCCATCATCGACATTATTAAATATCCTGATTCACTGGCAGACATCTAAAAACGAACATCGCAAATTGTCATTCAGGCTTGTTGACCTCAATCACTTAATGCCCAGTCTACCCATTATGTTCTCTGTTGGATCTTCACTTGACACTGGTACTTATATATTAATACATGTGATCGGTGGGTATGATCTGGTTTCAATGAAAATACTATGGCTGGTACGTGATACTCACAGAAGAGCAAAAAAAAACAGATCATCAGTGCCTTAGATTACCGTTGACACACACACACACACACACACACACACACACACACACATACACACACACACACGGACACCAGACAACCACTTTGGTCCTGTGACCACGAGACATTTAACAGTGAGTCTGATTGAATTAAGGGAGTCATGTCTTCTTATCACCAGATTGAAGGTATCAATGTATTTGTATCCACTGCTGTTATTAATAGCCCTCAAGAGGCAACCAGACACCGTAAAGTGGGGTGACAAACAGATCCTCGGGTTATTAATAGAAGGAGATGGAAAACTATGATCAACAAGCAGAGAGAGGGAGAGAGAGAAGGAGGAAAATTCTGACACTGATACTTAGGGGCCAGAATAAGATGGTGGTGGAGAAGGTGCACGAGGGAGTCTTTATTTTGATATGATGCGATGTTATATCAAATTTCACAGCAGTGGATCAAAAGAAAAAAGAGCATTGAAGGTTATTATTGCTGTAATATTTACGGCGACCTTAAATACTTTGGGAGAACCTGTAAATTAGGGAATCAGCACATTTTTCTAATTTCGTGAAATGTCTATAGAAATTGTATAAATGAGAAACCTCCAGTTGTTCCTGTCTTCTGAATGCAATATGTCGATGGTGTGGAGACGAGCGAGCTATAAGGGATACGGGTTTCAATTCTCAGCCAATCAAAAAGTCGTCTCTTTTATCATGGCCTCAGCTTTAATGGCCCTGTCAGGTTTGTTTCAGATTTCAGACATAGCAGAAAAGACTGACACTGATTCAGAAAACAAGACTACAACTGTCAACTCCCCAAACATTCGAACGCTTAAAATCAGCCTTACACCGATATTTATCCGTGATTTGCTGCGGTATGTTTTCTAATTAGGACTTAGCTTTTACGCGTCTAAATGCTCATGCCAATAATGCCGTTAACTGAAATGTTAAGTGAAATGGTAAACTCAAGCAGTTTGGTGAGGTCAAAGGTCAATAATCGAATTGCACAGCCATTAGAAGTGCTTTTAATCCTGAATGCTGACTCACTTTTAGCTTCTCCAAATAAGAATGCTTAAAGTTTGTTTTGTTAGTTTTGGCAATCATCCAGATGTCACAACTAAAGGTGCAATATGTGAAAATTTTAGTGGAAAACAAATTAAAAGAATTATCCAAATTGTAAACAGTATGTGAGGGACTAACAGTTTTGACATTATGATGTCCACACGAACATCTATCCAGCAGATCTATTTTCAGTCCGTCTCCGATCTGCCACAGCAGCCTATCTACTCCATTGTAACTCTGGTGGTCCTGACCCTTCTGTAACAGATACGCAAGGCTTACATTTTTGCCAGGTGCCGAAGCACACCGCATCAATTCAACCAAATGCAGCAGAGAGCAGAGAGGAAGCAGGCTACTGATCATAACATCAGGTTAATTTTCAGAATAGAACAATCTGTGTTGACGCCGTTTAAACACCAGATTAACTGATTTTTTTGGGGCTTCTCAAAAGTGAAATGTTATGGGTCATATGTGAGAAAATGTTCTGAAGTATTGATTTGAGGTGTCTGTGGGAGATATTGTCTCACAGAGAGGTGGTAACCGTTCCTCACAGTAGACAGAAGAGCCTGTGATTATCAGTTTCAAACAAACAGCTGAAACTGGAGCAGAATGCTCACACATTCAAACACTCACACCCTCTGAGTATAAAGGGGTGGACAGTTTGCTGTACTCTCTTTTCTTTCTGTTTTCTCCTCAAAAGGCAGGTGAACAGTACAGAGAGATGAGGAAGGGAGGTCTGTATCAGATAAGTATCAGCCGGAAGAGATAGTCCCACCTCCCTCTCTCCCTCTCCTTCCATCCCATTACCACTGGCCATCCTGTGACCTCTGATCTGTGCACTTAGCTGCATCTAGCTTACCTACACTAAAGCTGAGGAGGCAAACGTCAGCTATGCTTGAAGTGCTTGGTCATAACCGGCCAAGAGGCAACACTCTTTGCCATGACTCTCTTTAAATAAGTGCTAATAATAAGTGTATTCACATGGAAACGTATTCATAATCTTTATTCAAGTTTAGAAACTGCTTCACAGTTTGTCCGTCATTTTCAGCGACCTATGATTTGTGTGAGATAGCGTACCTGTGATTGGCAGAAAGTTAAGGGGGATGTGTGTTTCTCTTCTTGCTAGTTTGAGTAGAGGGAGATAGTCTGTGAGCCGGTGTCAAAGGGAAAGACTGGTTCAGCTCGTCAAACAGTTTTGTTTGCTTTGGCGTTAGTCTACAGCCCACAGTAGGCTGAATACAGTTTGCCATAACAAATCAAACCAAGTAGCATCTCACAGCCATCTCTGCAATATAAAGTAATGAGAAGTTGAATATACAGTTTGTGCATCATACAGTGTAAAATTGACGCTTGAATTGACGCTTTATTTTCCTCTGATGTTTTTTTCCACCATGATGTGTTGACAGTTTTGTAATAGAGCGGAGAGTCCTGACCAGCCTCGCGGAAACTGGGCTGAAAGTGCTCCTTTTAGAGCTTGATATATTGTTTTAGACTGTGTTTTGGCCAATTGAAAACACTGGCTGATTAGCCTCATAAGAAGCTATTTGGCAAGAAGTGAGGTGTGCTCATTTTCTCCCTTGGAGTGCCCCTCACATTAAATTTTGCTCCTTTTGGTCACGGTCACGTACGTCTACCTGCCCTTCAGGGATTTGTATATTCCACTAGGAAAACAAGGTCACCTTTGTCTAACTCTATAGATGTTGCCAATCACCATCCCTGGGAAAAATAAAAGAAAATAAACTTCAGTGGAGGCCCATTACTCGACCGGACCAGACCCAGACCGGACCAGACCGGTCCTCTGAGTGGCTAGCGGGGATACAGACAGTAGGAAATTTCTGCTGTTCAGCGCTCTGCTCTCCGTGAAGAATGGAAAGGATTTCCTTTTCTGGATAAGCTTTTTTTTTATTTTACATTTTTGCTGCTCCTTATTCAGTTACCTGAAATAAAAGCAGTCAGTAGGCCGCACAGAAAGTGAACGAAACAGAGCGAGGGGAGAGCAAGTAAGAGAATGAGAAAGAAAAACTGTGAACTAAAACTTCAGGAATATTCAGCTTTTATTTTGATGGTTCTTCAGTAAAAACGCACAATATGCATCAAATAAAAAGATAGAGTTTAAAAATGAAAACATGCACAAAGAGACAAGAGCTTATATATGATTGAATCTGAGTGAATGGAATAGAAACTCTTCATGCCAGCACTCCGGGTTTTCTGCAGGTTTAGTTACGGTATCTCTTGATTTTGTTACTCTATGAAAGACATGCAAAGGCTTGAAAAATATCATGGTTTATAATCATAAAACCATGATCAACATTCTCTGCTATGCTTTTGACAAGGCAGACCGGTGGAAGTATCTATTTGCGCTAAATCTATGAGCAACACCAGGCAGTGTCCTATCTATCTTTAGTAATTCCATGAATACAGTGCTGAGGGGCAAAACATGCTGTCCTCCTGCTAATGAAGCTTTCAGCCCTCCGCCACAACCACACAATGACAGCTGGCAGGGGAGGGGCAGGAACTACATGCCATGAAATAAGAGGGGGTAAAAATTGATTAGCAATTTTCATTTGCGCTAAGCTAAACAAAAGAAGGTTGCTGCCCTACTCTGCATATCATCATGGGGTGGGAGAGGAGGAGGGAACGCAGTGTTGATGGTGTTGGGGTGGGATGGGAAAGCGATCTTTCAGAGCTCAAGGCTTCTATTGTTTAGTTAGAGAGGATGTGGGTGTGGGGGAGCAAAGAGGGACGGGTGAGACTGGAGGACTAGGGATGGGGGAAGAGTGACAAGAGGGGAGACATGAGGGACGCTGAGGACAGAAGAAATGGAAGGAGGAAAGAGTGAAGAAGAGGAGTGAGAGAAGGGAGTGAGAGACAAGGAGGCAGGAGGTAGTGGGGTTAAAAGGAGTAAAATACCACTTTTTAGGATAAACTGGTATATTTTGGGTTTTTTAAACATGAAAAGACCTGCTAAAAATTGGTGCGTGACTTCGTTGTCATTGTATTTTTTTCTTCTGAGACAGACATGTTGCAGTACTCACTCATAAAAGCCACATGCGGTGGTTACTTTTTAAATTTAATTTATTTCAGGCTTCCTGTCAACGTCAGTGGCAACGGAGATGGATGAAAAAGTATTAAGAAGCCAGCGCACATCATAGCATCGGACCTGACAAGGGGCGAAAATTAGTGTGTCCACTCAGGTGTTGGGTTTTCTTATTGGAGCCAGAGCCAATAAACACCCGTGACTACTGCAAAATCGTTTGACGGGGGAGTGCATACTGAATGTTCACAAAGTCAAGATATTAGTGTGTGTTAGTGACATCAAAACGTCAACAGTGCTATGATTTCACATTCTGTTGATAATTTAATTGGTCTGTTTTTTTTAATGTTTTTTTTCATGTTTTCCACTATGTTACCTGATGAAAGTCTAAGTTCCGATACATTGTTGTCAGTCAAGTTCAATGCAAATAAGGTGGACTTGGTGTGGGAGTCTTTTTCCTGATCATGTTTTCCACCAAAATTGTTACATACTGTCACTTTAAATGTTTATTCGCATCTGTGGCACTGGGTATGGTACTGTTGTCCAATTGGGAGATGAGTTGAGGAAAAGAGTAATGGGGTGGGGGAAGTCTGAGAGGACGGAGAAAGAAAGTGCCGGGAGAGAGTGCGGTGTCCAAGAGTTCATGACCAATTCTGAAAATTAAAGCTGGACCAGGACAGCGTCTCAGCGCTCTCTGAAAACAAAAGCAGGGTGGCAGGGGGGGGGGGGGAAAACGACACCACCATCACTTTTAAGTTATTAAAGCCAGTGAATACGGAGGCTCTGACAATGAAGAAATTTGCCAACACTGAAGAAAAAAAAAAACTGCCGTACGTCTGCAGTACTGTGGCCAAGCCATGTTGTTGTATGGGCAGTTTTCTTGAAGGGTTTTTTGGCATGACCAGGATGCATGATGGTTTATTAACAGTGACACTAATGCACCTTTGTGTGCGCCTGTGTGTGTGTGTGTGTGTCTGCACTTTCAGCAGGTTGTCATTAATTTTCAGTGACTTAAACACACACACACACACACACAAACACACGCACACGGTAATAAATGCAAAAAAGGCGAGAAAAATAGCAGCTGGTAAGTGAGTGAGAGGGGGAGAAAAAAAATCAACAACTTTTAACCAAAACACTGTACACAACTCTAAATTTAATTTTCTGCAAGATTAAGCACAATAATGACTAGCTTTATAAAAACCCGTAACTAATGGCTTCCAATGAGCCAATCTATAGGCATTGATCTGCTCAGTATCTCATAGACTTGCAGTGCAGAGCCCATAAATGAAGGAGGAAGGAGGCAGAAGGAGACAGACAGAAAAAAAAAGAGTAGAGGGTAGAGCTAAATGGGAAAAAAGATAAGAACTCTGCCAGCTGACAATCAAACATTCATGTACACCTTTAACAGGGATCGGCCTGGTGTGTGGATTCGAAAATGCCAAGTTCACACTACAAGATGTAAGCCTATATTTTCCACTCTTCAACAGTTTTTTGGAGATTGTGGACAAAAGCCTCAGTTCGGAGGCACATGGGCACTCGCGCCCTGAGTGGCGATCACTAAGCACGACCTATTGAAAGATGCAATCTGAGAGCCTGCCGCTGCCTCACAGACGCTTGAAAATCCCTAACAGGCTAAATATCCGGCTGTGGAACGAGCTACAGCCAAAGAAAGCAGACACTCCTCTGCTGTCCCTCTTAGTAGCTCTCTTAACCCACTTTCATCATGGAGCAGGAGCAAAAATATAGCTCCTATCACAATACATTGGTATTCATACAGGCTTTTCAGTGCTGCACCTTGCTGAGCTACAATATAATCAAGCAGTTAAACATTTTCACTGAAAATATTAATAACCCTCGAACTCTCAGCCATGTTCTTTCTTTTTCCTGCCTTGTTTTTACGCTGCAAATCAGCAGGCAAATAACTTCGATGGCTTTTTCTTGTCTGCTCCGCACAGTTTTGTTTGGTTTGCATAACAAAACATTTGGAGACCTCGTCAACAGGCTCGTCTGGGATTCCTCTTGGTGAAATATATATATAAATATCAGTCGTGTAGTGTGCAAACAACCTCAAGATAACCAATTACAAGACAGAAAGTTTTGGAATGTCAACAGTATGATTGACGAGTTTGACCAAAGTACAGTATAACCCTATCGAGGTCTATTTTTTCCTTCTTTGCATGATAATCTCTTTTACTTTTTGTACATTGTCGGCATGACTGATCTGTCCGAAAGTTATGATTATTGCATCTGGCTGCTCAAGTCTTTTCACCACTTTCCTGTGTTTGGCCATTTGCAACAGGACTAGACTTTTCTTTTTTTTTATGCTTTACGCATTATGAGTGCTAGTATGTGTTGACAATCACGCTGTATTTATTTATCAATTAATTGTCTGCGCATCTATTTCTGGGTTTAGTTAGAATCTTAAGTGTAAACAGAGGCTCGAACCAAGCACAATATTGTACAAATAATTGCCATGTGTCACTGCTCTTTAAGATAATAATGACTATCATCCATCTCATGTTTGCACTGATCCTTTAACGACAGCTGTGTCTGCACTAAGCAGAGGAAGGCTGACATTAAAACATGTCACAATAAAAAATCATTATTATATTTTTTTAAAGGTTATTAGGGCAATTAGCTATCTAGTGGTATTCTACATCGCTAATCCTACACTTGACAGCTTTTTAGAGGCTCACTGACTAAGAACTAAAGGTGGTGGCATGTGAGGAGGAGGAGGGAGGGAGCGAAATGAAACAATCCTCTGCTGAGAACGCACAGAAGCTTAAATCCGGAGAGGGCTGCTTGCGTTAATCCCCGTGGATTAAGCTTCTAAATACTCCTATTCAAGCCAATTAATTCATGCATATATCTGTCTCCAGCTCTTTTCATGTCATTTAGCATGATGGAGGGCGACTTCCTGGGAAATCAGGAGGAGGGTGGATGTGCATCTACATTAATGCACGCGGAGCTCTCTCTTCAGGACCATGCGGCTACATACATCGTGATGCGGCCGCGCGCGCACACACACACACACACTCACACACACACACACACACACACACACACACACACACACACTACACCGCAGAGGTATACATTGAGAGTTTAAAGGGGTGAAATGATGGTGGGAGGGTGAGGATTGAGAGGGGCCTCCAGAAGTTGACTGACGTATTCTGACAGCTGAATACTAATCATCAGATCAACCTCTGGCTAAATCTACAGGATCTCGCCGGGGCTTCTGGCTGGGAGAAGCATAAAAAGGATTAGCAGTAAATACAGAAGGCTTATAGAGAACAGAGAGACATCAGTGGACAAACTCGACAACTTAAAACAAAAGGTTGAGACGGGGAAAAGATCTCAGGGTGCGAAGGGTGCCAAGAAGTGGACAGCAGACGAGTGGACGTAATAATTATGTAAATTACTTTAATGTTTTTATATTACAATCATCCAAACAAATATTTCGAGAGGGATAAGAAAGAAAAAAAGAAAGAAATATCAGAAGCTCAACTCTCCTGTCCTTTTTGCAAGTTAATGTCCAGCCACACCGAGAACGAGAGCATCCACGCTGATGAACAATAGCACTCTGTAAACAGCTGTGTCAGCATAGGAAGATGGATATTGACGGTCTGTTACTGTTGCAAGTTCTACAGAGGAACAAAAAAAAAAAACAATGGATACAGGCTCAGGAAATTCTTAAAAGATTAGAGGAGTTAGAAAAATCCAACACTCTTTTACGGGAGTTGTTCCCTTTTTAAGACGATCTTGTGTATGCTTTGACATCATTCTTCCCGGTGAGACATTTGCCTGGCTATTTTTCACGGGACGCTCGAGCCATCTCCATCCGTTATCCGACGACCGAAATAGGTCATTTATGCCAAACCATGTTGTATTTCGAAATCTAATCAAGTGGTTTTTGTGTCTAAACCTCAGCAGAGCATAAGCAAAATGTTGTGACAAAAGATAATAGAAGAAGGAACCAAACAAATGGAAAGTAACCCTGTTTCAACATTTCAGTGGTTTAGAAATGCCCACTATTGAAACATGCTGGGCTAACATTAATCTGTCACCTTGTGGTATCAGTGTTCAACAAATTGCGCTGAAAGTGATCCCTGTGTTATAGTTTGCCACTGTCGTTGTCGTGGTGGATTGCGCCATCCGCTTGGGTAAGAATGATTTTGAAAACCACGACTGTACAGTCATTGTTGCAGTTAGTGTTGTCGGTGTGGATGGCCCTTAACTTCACTCATCTATGTTACAAATATCAGTAGGTCTCTTGTTAAAGTGCTGAGTGAGTGCTGGACTAATAGGAATACGAAGGTTACAGAAGAAAGAAAGAAAGAAAGAAAGAAAGAAAGAAAGAAAGAAAGAAAGAAAGAAAGAAAGAAAGAAAGAAAGACCACTTAATACTCTTGGTAATGTATGTTGTCACACAAATTAATTTCCTGTTTGCAGTGATGTCACTAATGATATGCTGTCCCTAATGACATCATCAGGGCCCGAAGTGGACTGCAGTCTGTAGTGTTTCAGAAGTCTCAAGTCTCTGGTTACCAGACTGTGTGTGTGTGTGTGTGTGTGTGTGTGTGTGTGCGTGTGTGTGTGTGTGTGGGGGGGTGGTGTGTGTGGTGTGTGTGTGTGTGTGTGTGTGTGTGTGTGTGTGTGTGTGTGTGTGTGGCAGCCTGGCAGGCAGCAACCGCTGCATGGAGTATTAATAGGAACTCACATCACCCAGAAAGGCTTCCAGATAAATAGAAGCTCACATCAGGCTCACGTCTGTGATCAGATTACATCCTCCAGACGACATCTAAGGCTCGAGGGGAATGCTATACAGTAATCTGATTACCAAAAAGTAACTAAAGTATCCCGAGCAGAAACAGCAGACAAAATTGATGGGAGAAGCTCTCAGCTTTACTCACAGGCACAAACACATGAGATTATTAAGACGTATCATCGGCTTCCCACTGACAGCAGATATTACTGCCAGTGGGAACAACTGAGAGTTTTGTCGACCGGTTCCCGATCCCTCACCACCGGCAGCTGCAAAATCAGCACCTTGGAGCCTCGGAGTGCTACGCCGACACAACCTGTATCATATAAAACTGAGCCGCTGGTGTGATTAGCTGGCTGTGCTCGGGGGCCATCTTGCCCTGACTAAATTATTTATCAGTCAACATGTTAATAAGTTTACTGTCTGACTGTCCAGCCAAAAGAATGGCATAAATTTGAAAGCAGCAGACGGAGATGGTTGTAGAAGAAATTTTTTTTTCTCCTTTCATCAGCATTACAGACACCTGCCAATGTTTTGATGTCTTACTCAGGAGAACGTCAGCGTTATGTTAACTAACGCTGCAGATCAGTGCCTTTTACTTTCTTTGCCACTGCAATACCAATGCAGGCAGACTGGAACAACCAGCAGGTGGTCATCAGAAACACAAAATAATTAAGTCACACATCAATAATTCCTCTGAGGTACTTCATGTTCTGCGCTGGAGCCATGCTTCAAACTTAGGAGCAGTTGACAGTGCACATGTTGCAGCGCCCAGAGACCAACTCTGCTTCTGAGGTCAGTGACAGGAGTGTTACACATTTCAGAAGAAACCGACGCACATGCAGAGAGAATGCAACAATTCCACAAAAGAAAGTTCCCGTGGTGCTAATCGGCGGGCCCATGCTTCACCTTTGAAAGCTCAGCATGTTCAAATAAATCAGTGCTGATTTAAATGCTAATTAAAGGTAATAACACATAAGCATTATTTGGCAAATGGTGACAAATGACAAGCCACTTTTCATTTTGAACATCCTCATATTTGAGGTGCTTAGATGAAAACAGCCAATATAGAATGCATGCTCACAAATTTCATAAATTTCCTTTTTTGGATGTTAAAAATATTATATTTGCAGCACATTTAATATTACCACGATCTCACTGGGTGAAAAGAAAAATCAATAAGCAACGATTATCTTGACCAACATATTAATGACTCCGACTGAAAGTTCTAAGCACATCAACCAATAGGTTGTCATCAGGCTGCCAGCAGAGTATTGCAACTTTTTTTTCATCATTGAACCAGGAAAGCAGCATGTAACTGTGAGTTAACAGCACTCCTCGTCTTACCTGATGTTCCTCAACTCAGGTGACAGCTGTAAGGTGTGCTCAGTCCTCAGTTACTGTAATAAGGTTAGATAAAAAAAAAATAATAGTGTAGCTGGGAAACTCTCCTCAGATTAGTGCTGCAACAAGTGAAAAACTGGGACACACATGGCAGGACACAGTACGAGACTGACCAGCAGCATTTCAGGCGTGTAGATCTGAACACCTTTTAGGACCGCTCACGTGAATGGAAAACATCAAACTGCAATCTCTAAACTTTGTCATCCCTCTTACTCTCAGTCCGAGGCTCTGTCTCTCCTTATCCACCCATTCTCTCCTTCTTTTAACAGCCACTCTGACTCTCTTTCACTCCGATCTGACATCAGTCGCTCTGATTGGCCGACCCAGCTCGTGCACTAACCAGTGACACGCTTTAATTATTGAGCGGCTGACCTCAATTGGTTGGCTGGAACAGCCTAAAACACACTGCGCAACACACAAACAGACCGTGTGCACGTACACACTCAGTGATTGGAACACCATGCTCGCACAATCTCACTACATACTGCACACTTACATGCTCACCCTAGGGACACTTTCTAAAGTCTAAATATATATACTGTGGACAACATCAGCTCTGGCTGTTACTACTCAGTTCATTGATGCTGAGGGATTAGTTATAATTTACCATGGACTGTGATAGATTATACAATAATATACATAAAAATATGTATTCACCTACTTCAAAATATATTTAAATATTAGTCATTAACAAGCATATTAGTTTTCTATTACTGCTATATAACTTGTTTACAGTAGAGCTTAGCTTGAATTGCAGATACCTTTTGGAGACTGATTGTAAGGGAGATTGTAGATAAACAATTTTATAAATTAGTCTTGTTGCCTATTTTCTTTAACTTTGCCATAGAACTCAAAAGTAAATGCAAGTGAGTGGAAACAGTTAGTTTCAAGGGTCACAAGCCCCTGGGCAGTTATTCCCACTCAGGGTGGGAAGCTCAAATGTCGTAGTAAATGTAGGGAATCTGACAAATCCTCATCACTTCACCTCTTAATGATTGATCAAAAAATGAAAAGACAATGGAAAGGGAAAACCAGAAGGGAAATTGGACAAGAATTTAAGGGAAAACAACATATTTGATAACCTGTTAGCTACTAGAGGACAACAGCTAACGTTAGCTTCCAAGCTTCCCATCCTGAGTGTGACATCAGAGGGAAATGGCCACTGTGTGAACATGGTCTACGGTCTGTAGTCACTGGAACAGAGATACTGCATGTATAGAATCACCAGTCAAATCTGATTAAAAAAAAACCCACACAGTTAGATTTAAACACTGTTTTCCCCACAGGTTATATTTCTACTACATATGCGCACGTCCAGAGTGCCCCTTGCTCATCTGTGCAACAATGTGATTGGCTTACAGGTTTCCTGGTTCGTCTGTGGTAAAGCACGTGATAAGCTTTTAATATATGTCATACAACTGCCATCTTTGGCTTGATGGCTTGTTCTATTCAAAATGCTATAAGAAAAGTTTATTAAAAAATCAAATGTTTCTTACAAATAGAACCTTTCAGTGTTTTTTCTCTGGTAACAATTAACTTAACGGAAAGAGCATTTTTGTTACTATTAAATAATGTCTAAATTAAAACCTTACTCAGCATGAACACCAATTCGAATCGATCTTACTTCTCACATCTTTAACTGCTAATTAACCGTTACTTAATGATTGTTACTGCTTTAACTAATGTTAATAAATGTTTCTGGATTGTAAAGTGTTGCTGTTTCAAAAATGAAATATATAATGTAACAAAAGTCATATAATGTATAAAAATCTTCTTAAAATATTTGCTACATGATGAGACATACAGTACTGTGCTGTAGTATCACTGTTCCTGAAGATGTGGAGCTTCTATGGAGAGTAAGACAATGTATTTTGAGTTTTAAACCTTCAGGGCTATATATACATATATATATATATATTACATAACATACTACTTGTTGTAGTATTATGCTGTTGAACAGAGCTCTAATAACACCATGGAAATAAAAACAAGGTATTAATAATTTATGCCAGCAGACAGCAGCTCATGAAAGAGCTGCCTATGTGTAACATTAATGTTTATCACAGCCCATTTGATTGTAATATACCGTATAAAGTTACTGTACAGTCTTACAGGGGTTTCCTTTAAAGGTGCAAAGAGTTAAAATATTTACTATAATTTACGATACAACACTGATGCTGATTGGAAACATGAATCCTGCGATATGCCTGTCACTACTGGTGCTGCAAGAAAGAGAAATGATATACATCCTTTGGTATGCTATCTATGCACTTAGCATGCTATAATTTAATTTCTAAATATATCCTGGAGAGTATGATCTCTGTCACACTTATCTCCCTACAAATGATCAAACACAGTAGATGATACTGGACATGTGATATCCACATTGCTTCATAAGACATGATGCAACCAGGGCATTTTTAGATTAGGGTGTGATGCTGGTATCATACCTCGAATATTAAATGCATTTCCACTGGTTGCTCTGAATGCGCGAGGAGAGAGCGTTTTACCTGCCCGCCGACCTCATGATGTCAGCCGACTGACACTTAATGCAATAAAATGGCACACGTCTCCAGTAATGGCATTCACGTCGAGAACGCCCTCGGAAACATGAGTGACATGTTGACTCTCATTATATTTTGATGAGTGTAACCCAGCTGGGCTCCGTGGAATGCTGCATGGCTTGTGGCCTATGATTAGTTACAAATAGTTCAATGGGTCATACCGCTTGGCTCTGATCCCGAGACCTCGCAGGGTTTGATCATAGTGCATCCCCAAACCGCAAGCCCATGTAAAGAAGTAGAATTCAAATGAGTTTGGCAGGTGGATGGACTTTACTTGTCTTTAAGCGAGCCTGTCCTCATCAGAAAAACGACCACAAAGTTTGAAAAAGACGACAGGTTATTTTGACCCATATTTATGTTGCTGTTGGGTGACGACCTCTAGCACCATTAACGTAGTGAAGCTACATAATGTAGCGTAAGTTACTCAGGTAACGTAGGCCAGCTTGTTAGTGTTCTTGGGAGACTCTCAAGGTTTCCTCCTTGAGTCACAATTCTCCTGTACTTAATCCTGTGTTTTTTAGAGTCCCCAGAATGCATTAAAACAAAGTCTCTGAACTAATTCCAAGGTGTCAGTGTGGGCATATATGAACTTAGGTACAGTTGTAATGGGGGTTACAGAAGTTTCGTAGTGATTTAAGCCCAAACCACAATGTTTTCCTAAACCTAACCACACACTGACTGACAAAGTTCACACACGATTTTGTTACACTGCAATGGTCATGTTGTTTTGGGAGCTGTAATATTTGTCATTCTGGGAGATGCTGACATTGTACCCAGTCAGTCTTTTAGGTATAAGGATGTGTTGATTTAGCTACTAGACACTGATAATCAGTTAATACTTAACTTACTTATCAGTAGATAACGTCCTGTTTTTAACCATACACTCGTTAAGGAAAATGATTAGAGAACAACATCGTAGTTTGCAGGTTGCATTGGGCCCTAAATCCGAGATAGATCCAGATTGTAAAGTTGACTCAACATCGACTTTTTCTTATAGTTACAGGTGGTTTTAGTGCTACTGCATGAAGCACTAGTGTTAGACGATATTAGACATCCATTCTAAAGTATACAGTTCTTCCCCTCAAAAACAGATCTTGGGATGCTGCAGATTTTACAGACAACTAAACCGGATACACAAACATAATAGCTCACACTCACACATACGTAAACACACATACACACACACAAACACCAATGCGAGCTCGGTCAAACAGAGCTCTCTACATGGAGCTTCATGCATGCATGCATGTCTATGAAGTTTGGCACTGTGTTTCTTTGGTCCATACGGCGTTTTGTATTTGCCATAATCCCCTGTCAGCAACACTTAGGCAGGCAGACAATAGCAGAGAAGATCGGCAGCCAAACCCCCTTCACTGTGAGTTTGGCAGGTCAGCGTGCAAGCAGCAGGTTACACACGCACGCGCACCCACGCACGCACGCACACACACACACACACACACACACACACACACGCACGCACGCACGCACACACACACACAAAACAAAACAAACAAACAGTACTGCACCTGTACCACCATGCAACATACACTCAAAAGCACTATCACACAAAGACCCACACACCAACACACACACCAACACACACACACACACACACACAGAAGACACACATGTCCCGCTGAGATGCAAGTTACTCACACCGTCTCCCGGCCCTCTTCAAAGAGTTGTGGTGCAGCTCTCAAGGACACGGCTGTCTGACATCTCCTCTATTTCTCTCTCTCCTCTCACTCTGGCATACTCTCTCTGTGTCTCTCTCCCACTCTCTCATTTGCTTCTCGGTTGCAGGACGCTGCCACAACAGATGCAAGTGTGTCGCTGCCTTTCTGTATTCCTCCCTTTTCCCCCTATCCCCTTCTCTCTCTCCTCTCCTCTCCTCTCTTCTCTCGGTCCGCAGCTGAGAGGCACAGCTCATTCTCTAAGCCATGAAGCAGGGCTTCTCTCTTTTTTTCAAGTGCCGGGGTAGTATGAGAACGAGGAAGCGAGAGAAAGAGGAAGGGAGGGAGAAAGAGGAGAGGAACGAGTGCTGGGCGAACTGACCAAACTGATGTGCCACTCCAGGACACCGGCGTTCTGCAGACAGTCAGCCAGAGTCCCACTGCAGGAAAAAAAAAAAGCTTTGCTGTAAATCAGCAGACGCTGTGGAAGCACCACTTATGTTTCAGTCTTGTACTAAAGAGACAGATGGACAGAAACATAAAATAAACTGGGGAATATGATGGAGGAAACTGGGAAATAAGAATAAAAAGATATTTACATTTTCTATTTGTTTTCACTGAATGTTGTGTCCGTGATGTGTAAATAAAAGTTAAAAAAGACTAGAAGAGAAGAGAGAAGAGAAGAGAAGAGAGAGAAGAGAGAAGAGAGAGAGAGAAGTGTCTTAACAAGACAAGAGAGGAGAAAAAGAGGGGAGGGGAGAAAAGAGGAAGTCTAAGTATTCCCAAAAGCCTCGCTGTCTTTTCTGAAAAATGGTCCCTGCAGGCCCGATCCAGAAAGAGGCAACACAAACAAACACAGAGAGCAGAAACAAACATCTATTTATGGAGGAGGGGGGTCCAGTTTCCCAACCACATTTGCTAGCAGCTCCTTTTTTTCCCCTTTTTTTTTCGTTGACAATGTTACCAATTCAGCAGTTTAAGAGTAACAACTAGAGGACAGTACAGGAGAGGAGAGGGGAGAGAGGAGAGGGGAGAGAGGACTCTACATTAGAAAACCATGGATATGTTTCCATCTAGGATTTTCAACATATCCCAGAAGTAGGTCGGTGTATCCCAATCTTGATCTGGCAATCTCTCTCCCAATCCTCCAGCAGGTTAACAATCCAAAAAGTCCATCTTGAAAACAAAAAGGTTAACTTTTGTTGTAAGTTAATTGTCTTTGTTCTCTTCTGTATGGGTCATACCATGTCAACATGCCCTGAGACAGAACTTTTCAGTTTATATCATAGATTTTATTGGAAGAAAGTCAGATGAAAACTTCTGTAACTGTACTCCGAATGCTTTACACTAATGAATTTTTGAAGTTTGGCACTCAGCTAAATTTAATCATTAATGTGATTATATATATTTGACTTCTAAGCCTCACCAAATGCTTATTTTTCACTGGATTGGACTGAAATTCTGACTGATCATTCGGGAAACCCCCTGGATGACTTGCAAAAATCTCAATTTTTCTTTTTTCTTTTTTGTGATATATCTACTACCAATACATTTTCTAACTTTTCAGAGCCACTTTCTGACACCATCAACTATTCCATTAGTGTTGTTTTGGATAGTGACAGCTGGCTTTTTCTTTCCTTTGTCTCTTTGTTCTAAACGTGGAGAAAAAAAATGTAGTGGAGTGGAGAGGATGAATTGAGGAGTCTCACAGCCTCGGCTCACAAAATTAAAAAAAAATCTTGGATGTTGAGGACAAATTTCATCCCAATCATGAGCAGTTTTAACTTTCTTTTTTTTTGTGCAAAAATTCCTTACATATATGGGGAGGGCCTATTAGCGGTCAACAAATGTTACTGGAAGAATATAACAAAAGGAAATGTTAATTCCATTTCTCATGTTAGTCTCATTTAACCCAGAGCTGTGTAGCACTCCAGGGATGAAGAAAAGCCGTGCTGCTAATGCACTAATAAAGGAGCAGCAATTGATTTGCTATGGAAATGCCCTATATAGGCAGTGGCTTATCACACGTGGGATCAAGCAGCTTTTAGTTTAAAAAGAGACCACATGTAAGTTTTAAACCAGACAAACAAACAAAAACAACTTTATGCACAACTCAAGCTGTTGCCTTCATCAGGGTGGCGTCTCAGGTTGATTCCCAGCTCTAGTTACAGATGAGGGGTAAATTCACAACAAGTTGGGAGCCGATTATGATCCGATGTGCAACTTAGAGGAGTAGAAGGCATGGATGCATTTTCTTTTAGTTTTAAAATGTAACTACATAACTGAAAACTTTAGTTTTATGGAATTATCATACCAGACACAAGCTAGTATTTCAAACTTTTTGAACATTTCCAGCTTCTCACAGGTCAAAGAGTAATATCAGGAAATCTGTCTATAAAGCCGACTACAAACCTCAGTTTTTTTCTCACTGGATCATGAATGCATCATTATTACAATCCAGCGTTGAGCGGTATTTCTTCAGAGATTGAGTAAAGGTGAGAAAAGTTCCCACTACTGTATGAAAATCCAGTATTTTAAGCTCACCTTTTACGGCAGAAATTTGTTTAACTACTTGAGCGGAGGCCACATGCAACATTACATGCAATATTTCACGGCAGCAGTGCAGGAATTGTGAGGAAAGATGAGGATGAAGAGAAGACACAACAAAGGGAAAGGGAGGAGATGAGAAGCAGAGAAGGTTGGAGACAGAACAGGTGAATGAAAGGACGTGGAGGAAGATGATAAAAGCAGGGACACAGAGGAGGAGAAAGGGAAAGAGGGTGGAGGGCAAGGACAGGGGTGAAGGATGTAACTCACTCCTGTCCCCATCACCAGCGCCCAGTCCTAATTTACCCAGAACAATCAATCAGATCAGGAGGCAGACACTGATAGAGGACTACTATGCAACAGGATCCACCACGTACACACACACACACACACACACACACACACACACTGAGAGAGATGGAGGACTCGCATGCAACAGGATCTATTCACACACACATACTTTTATGCTGACTGGAGGGAAAAAGTTTTGCGGCTCATATCTGTAGCCTCTGCGCTGACTTCTACCAACTAGGCTGTACTGTGCACCAAAGTCACCGCGGCTCGGTGGGGTCACAGCGAGAGGTCAGGGCCCGTGAGACAGAACAAGCACAGAGGGAACAGAGCGGGATTGAGGGAGCAGGAGGGTGAGGGAGAGGCGCGAGAACAATGGCCAACAATAGGAAGAGAAGGAGGGAAAAACAGAGGACAGCACATGAACGAGAGGACAAAGTGATCGCGCCCTGCCACGCTCTCGGAGAAAGATAAATGCAGCAGCACAGAGAGAAAGAATAAAAGAGGGAGAGGAAAAAAAAAGTGGCGGACTGACGCCAGCTCAGGTACAGAAGACAGCAGTGATGTAAAACAAACAGACGAGAGGAGAAGGAGCGGTGAGATCAGTGTGGAGACTCCGGACCTTCTTTCTGTCCTGAGGGTGACACACCGGCATAACACACACTAAACCTTCACACATACACAATCCTTTTCTTTTTTTGCAGTGAAGAAGGTGAGACTGTTTTCTTCTCAGGTGTACTTACAATCTTACTGACGAGTGTGTGTGTCTTTTGACTGTCTGTCAGAAACACTAGGGAAACTCTAGCTTCGGTGGTGGAGCTTCTTCTTACATGTTAGCTCGAGGGAAAATAAGTCTCTTCAGACAGAAATGTCTTCACATGAAATGCAATATATTTTAAAACCTGGCCTCTAAGTTTTAATGAACCCGTTTCCACACATAAATATTTGTATTCATTAAATCCCTTGTTTATTTTCTGACATTTAATTTTGGTCGATAGTGATTTGCTGTCTTCATACATGTTTATATCAAATGATCACAAATCAAAGATTTCCCATGAGCATGTGGAAGAGTCTCTTACGACTAAGCCACACTGTGACATCAATGTTTGTTCTGAAAGCAAGCCTTTTCTGAGTAGAGGACCAGTTAATTACACCAAAACATGTTTAGAATAGGAAACTATTGTAAACATATTTCTCATTTGTTTTGCTATACTTCACCTTTTTCTCGAGACAGAAAATATGTTTTTGTGATCAGGTTTGGATTCCTTCTAATGAGAGGGCAAAGCAAATGATTCTGAATCATTTGAGTTATCAATCCTTACATACAGTATATACATTAAAGTGTTTGTGTCATACAGTACTGCAGGAACTGACTGTTCAAAATGAGCTCCAACTCCAGCTCATTCCTTTTGTAACCCACCATGGAACAGACCGTAGAGTGATCTTATAAGTGATCAACCTGGCTCTTGTTAATATATTCAGTGATCGGACAGACTTTTGGAAATGCGTATTTGGTGCAACCATATACCATCAAACATGGCTCATGTTGTCATACATAACTTGAAAGCTTTTGAAAATAGTTTTTCATGATATTGGCAAGACTGAGACTGATTTTAACTTTCTTGTTTCTTGTCTTAATCATGTAATTTACATTGTATAAAATTTCATATAATTTTAGGTACCAATCTGTAGACTTGAGTGGTTCACAAAAAACATCTGCTTTATCTAGGATGTATTTGTTGAAGTAATCGAGGGCGTCGCTTTGTGTTGAAATTGGTGAGGACTTAGGAGCTCAGATGAGCCTTCAACATATGAAATAAGCACATGTATAAGGGAGATTGTTTGCGTTCAGACTAGATGATTATAGTGATGCTAAGTAATACTCATATGTGGTTTTTAGAGTGTACTGTATGTTGATCACAGCTACTATCCAATGAATAACAACCACCGTAGGCTGTCGCTCAGCCTAATTATAGGCTGCTGTACATGTTGGGTCCTCAGTTTAATTTCACAATAGTTTTATTAGCAGCCAGTTTCAACTGCAGCAACTGATGAAACAAGAAAATTTTCTCATTTTCTTGTTTCAACCTTTTTTTTTGCTTATCACAAATTATGCTGTTAGAAAGTGATGGGACCAAAACTGACCATTTCTGGGTCCTAGTATAAAAGTAAGATGTACTTTCAGATGTTTTTCTTGGGTTTTGCCTCGATGTGCCATCACAACGCTCATTACCATGCATCACATTATCTCTTACCCACTGGTAATAATATAATGTAGTTGCCTTGAGAATATATTTCACCAGCGACCAACATCATGAATCTAAACCACCATAAAATGAAGCTGATGGAATTTATGACTAATTTATTTGACTTAAGACTAATTGGAGCAATGCTTTATTTATCCTGTAAATCATCCCAAAGCGCCTCCCTGTTTGTGTGCGAACACGATAGAAACAGACAGAGAGTGAGCGGGGGAGAGAGAGGACACGTGAGAGCCACGCTATCTATTTTAAATGATGACACATTTAATTTAGGCCCTGCGAAAGAAATTAAAAAGCTTTGCTGTTATTAATGAAGATGGAGCATAATGAGAGAGGGCTACACAATGAAACACACACACACACACACACACACACACACACACACACACACACACAGTTTGAAAGAGACATTGAACTTAACTTTTTAACAACAGACAGGTTTTTTTTCTCAAAATAGTTTGGTGAATCTGACTCGTGTTGCAAGATCATTTTAAATTAGTGCATTTAGTGCATTAAATGCTATAAATGACAGCAATTCATTAATCTTTATACCAGAGTTAGAGTAACATCTTGTCATGGTGTGTCCTATTTGAATAAAAGCTAAAGCCAAACCTGAGCTCACAGGGCTTCGATGAGGCAGTGGTGTGAGACTCAAAGTCATGTTTCCATCAGCGCTGTTGAAGTCATTGAGGTTGTAAATTGACTGAACAGAAAACCAGGCCGTGGTCTTAGTCTTCCCTTAATTTTGTTACAGGTTTGCCAATCTCATGCCATTAAATGTATAGCCTGCATAGCACTTCTATTGATTAATCAAATGACAACGGCGTCAATGTGTCGCAATGTGCACTTGAGGTCAGGGACTTATTGCCTTATTTCAATTCTTTCTTTCTCTAACTCTCTCTCTCATCCATCCCCCCTTTTCTATCTCCCCCTCGCAGTCTTCCCTCCCTCCCTCTAAATAGATATTGAAGTTTTCTATTTAAGGCAGATGCTGTTTAACTTCCTTTGGGTGGGAAGTGAAAGGCAGGCAGAGGGCCATCCATCTCGCTATCCACCTGCTGACATCTTTAAACGCTATCGACACCCACTGCCAGCATTAACATGCAAAACCGCACTGCACGTTTGATTTCATTAGCTCATTGTGCGCAGGGTTTTCTCTTGCCCTGTCGGTGGTATTCTGGCTGCAATTATTGGATTGGATGCAGAATTGGCAAATTCTTCGACTTGTCAGAGAAAACGCCGCTTCTGCACTGCACTACGACTCTGCATTAATGCATTAGTTGTTTCCGGTCTTCCCTGAAAGGCTCTGTGTCAGGGGCTGGTGGGATACTGGGAAGAACAAACATTAAAAGATATGGTGGGGGTTATCAAACCGGGGAAGTATGAATAAGAGCAGCAGTCCGTTAATGTGTTCCAATGGTGTGAAAAGAATAATGTTACCAAATGAGCACCTTAAAGCCACAGATGGTAACGTTACTTAAAGGCATGATGCATCCATTTGGAAAAATTTTGTTCTGTTTTCATAGAATAAAAAGTAAAGCAAATAATCAAATTGTGCCCTCTGGTAAGACTCTAACAATCTTTTTATGATTAATATTATAGTTTTAGTATTATTGATACTCTAAATATTGATAGCTAAATTAGTAAAGCTGCTGACACTGCTGTAACCCCCCTCCCCTGTCTCTCCCACTGCGTATCTCGCCTCCCTCCCTCAACCGTCCCCCTCCCTCCCTTCCTCTCTCTCTCTTTCTCTCTCTCTCTCAACCCAACCGGTCGAGGCAGATGGACGCCCACCATTGGTTTAGGTTCTGTTTGAGGTTTCTGCCTGTTAATAGGTATTTTTTTCTCGCCACTGTTCTAAAGTGCTTGCTCATGCGGGAGGGGTCTCTGTAAATAAATTAATAAAGGAGCATGATTTAGGGCTGCTCAATTTGGAAAGTGTCATGAGATGACTTTTGTTTTGAATTGGCACTAAACAAATAAAGATTGACTGATTGATTGACGGAGGACCGAAAGTAAAATCCTCTTCATAACTTGGTTAAAATGTTGGTGCATCTCCCCCAAAATACTTTTGGTGAAGTAACTTTTGAACCTGTACATATACTGTTGTAATTTTACCTAAAACTGACTAGCTATAACTGTACTTTACTGCCTATTAACAACATACACAAACTGGTAAACTGTTTTCCCTCCACTGGCTCACATTTGCTCCACTACACACTCGCCATGCAAAGCACACGTGTTGTTGTTTACAACAACAAGGAAACAAGCTTGAGAAAAGGCTGCAGGCAGCACAACAAGATACTGCTGAAAGACAGGATTTGGGGAAATGCTACATCAGAGTATTAGTATTAGTATCGTATTGGATCAGTGTGCCAGGTACCTCAACGGTTAAAAAAACAACAAAAACATGCCAGTGTGGCGCAGATCTTTTCGTACAAATAACTGTTCTAATGTGTTGTAAACTTAATTGGACTGAACTGGACTGCTTGGTGGACACGAGGCTCACAGGGCTCCGTAACTCTGACCAGAGGGATACGTAACTTGTGGTGTGCCACAAGGTTTTGTTCTGGGACCAGTGTTGTTCAGCTATCTTGCTACTAGGAAACAAAATTAGAGCTTATGTGGTTTTCCAGTAAAAATGTGATGAACTGACTGATGTCACAAAACGTGTTTTGGTAATGCCAATTCCGCTGATCCACTTACTTCTTAGTAATGTCAGACTAAAGTTTTGCTTCTGCTCACATTGTTTCATATCAGTGTGCCGCAGTCTGAAGAGCCAACAGTGGTTAACCACATTATCATATTTTGGAATTTAATGTTTGGCAAGTAAAATCAGAGGGTAAGAAAGAAGCACATGAGGGATAATTAAAACCGAAAGACACTTTTGTTATTTCTCTTCTTCTGTTTAAAAAGTTTACCAGCATTATATGTAATTTTGTTATTTTGTGAGGTGTTTTATCTGTAAACCTATGACTTGTCATGCATTCTTTTCAGGAAACATCTCTAACATTATTATCCTATTTGTAGTTTAGTAAGTAGTAAGAGTAGTGGGGAAGTGGAAACTAAGCAGGCAGAAAGTATTGATATGAAATGCATTACAAATACTACATTTTCAATTAAAGGTCCCATATTATACTGTTTTTCATCAATTTCACACAGCTGTCAGAAGTCCAAAAACTCTGTATTCGATATGCATTGCCCCAAACCCATACGTGGTCCTGAATTCCAGCTGTCTAAAAGTCTCTCTACAGAGCTCTATTCAGAGCAGTCTGTTTCTGTGCCTGCACCTTTAAATGCTGTCATGCCTACTTGGAGAGCCCTGCCTGCTACGTCACTCTCAGGGAGAGGATTCCCCTTGCGTTAGCAGTAGCATGCGCTAATGTTTACGCTGGATGTAACACTATGGCTCGCGGAGATTTTTTCGTTCAACCGAACCAGTTTGACCCAGAATCGGACCCAGAAGGAGAGGCTCATGAAGAAGTACAGACTCTGTAGCTGCAGCAGGACGTTTCAGATTGGTTAGTGAGTCTGAATAATGTTAGTTTGTTCGTCTGTGTTGTTACAGTTACTGCCAGGTAGCTAATGACTAACAGCTAGCGAAAGCTGTGTTTGTCTCCAACAGTCTCCAAACTCTTGGACACTGTTCGCATCGTCTCTGTCTCCAGTCTGCACGTTTCCAGACTTTTTACTGTGACAACCGAGCTCCCTCGAAATATTAACATTAAACTCGCTTCAAAGGCCATTGCATAGTAGACAGAAGCAGAGCTAACTCGTTAGCCGATTTCCAGCGGACTTCTCCAGACTCGTAGGCAACTGTAAATACTATCAAACCGCGGCGACACTTATCGGTGGCTCGGGTGCAGTTGCTGGGTCCGGTATGGTTGGGACTGATTCTTTTACGTGGGTCAGTGTCGAAGCAAAGCCAGCTTTGTACTGACCCTCGTTACTGAAGCAGTCCGATGTGAAGTGGTTAGAACACACATACAAGCTAACATGAACCACAGCCGGCACATTCTCGTAAAAAAATGAAACGCAAGCACTGTCTCTTCTGTTCTTCTGTAGCTGGGACAGAATATAGCACTGATGTTGATTTTTACAACCAACAACAGAGCTACTTGCGTGTGCAGCCTAGAGCGACGACGTTGGGAAACACTGCTGTCTCACCGCTGGACACACCGAACTTCACCTCGGGGATGGACGCCCCCCTCTCGGATATCTCCTATCACCGCGCAGAGGAGGTCGGCCTATGATAATGACTCCTTTCGTTACGTAACGAAAGGAGCAGAATCTGAACAGCCTGTAGGAGCGCCGTTTTACCAGTGGGTGGGCTGCAGAGACCATGCAGGAATCACTTGTTTTCATCATTCTGGGAGTTGGCAGGCTCAGGGAGGACCAGCATATATATGTAGAGACCAGAGAAAACGTGTTTTTCATGATATGGGACCTTTAAGCTCTGAGTTTGGCTCATTATTAAACATCATAAAGGACCTAAGCAGTGTCCTCTTGTGGCAGAAAACACATCTTTGGGTGGCAGTTTCTTTCAGTCTGTTGGTTACAAGAGTGAGCACTGACTGAGATTGTGCTTAAAAAAAAAAAACAATTTTTCAATCAGATCATTTGTGAAAATGCACAAAACCGTTGTTTTCCTCAGTAAAGCACGTGTTCCAAGATCCCCTTTATTGTTTTCCGTGTTCTAACTGAGGTACCTATGATTAAAACAATGAGCCTATTCTCTGCTTCTCCCTGCCACTCTCTCTCTCTCTCTCTCTCTCTCTCTCTCTCTCTCTCTCTCTCTCACACACACACACACACAGCGATACGCTCTGCACAGAAAAAGACACTGTCGGCGAGGCAGCACAGTACTGTATCTTTGCTGCCACCTAATGCAGATATCACACACGCCCGTCTCCCAGCACCAGGAGGCTTTACTCCTACTTTGTCTCCAGCTCAGGCTTTGGCTTTTTTTAATCCTGCCGTGTGGGGTTTCAAACACACTCACAGGTCCCGGGCTCTTCAGCACTGCGGCAGGGGCCTCGGGTGGCAGGGGGATTTTGTTTTCCAGGGGGGGTGGCGGGTGGCAGTGCGCGAGGCGTTTGTGATATGCTAATTTAATCATTTTTGTCCACTCCTCCCCTTCCTTCTTTCCATTTTGTACCTATCAATCTAATCACTTCATCGGAATTCCTGGAGCAGGTGGAGGGAGGGAGGAGGAGGGGGGGGGAGGGGGGAGAGACACAAAGAAACAAATAGATAGAGGAAAAGAGAGAGAGAGAGAAGAGTCTCTGGCTGCACAAATACCACAACAGCATCCCTTTCATCTATGAGCGCACACGGGCCTCCATCCCACGGCCCCCCACCCCCCCACCCTCCTCACACACACACACACACACACACACACACACACACACCTCCCGAATGCTTTTAATTTTAGTGATGGTTCACTTTAATTATTATGAAAATTAAATCAAATGTAATCGGCGGATTAATGCGACCGATGAGATAATTCAGCCGCATGGTGATGAGAGCAGACTGGATCGTCTATAAATCTCCACCAAAACGCTCAGGAGGAGGCAGGCGGGGAGGCATCCAGCTCCACGAGCGGGGAGGCAGTGGGGTGTAAAGTCAGGTTACCCTCTTATCCTGTTTACACATCAGTGTTTAGCTGTTTCTCATTGGCGGAAAGAGATGTTTTATGAGGTAAAATAACAAGAACTGTGATCTGAGTGAATTACCTGGAAAAGGTTTTTATCCTATTCCTTTTGAGTGGAGCGTGAATATTTAACATTACTTTTTGGTAAATTTCACTTAGTACCTCTGAAAGCCGACAGCTGATTGACATGGGACAGCTAAAGTTTTAAACCACAATTAAAACAAATGAAATCCCCTTTTTCTGACTTTGTGTGGTCGTGAGCTTTAAAGTCACAATCTGGATTAAAAATTAAAGAAAAACATGGATGCTACAAAGGGATCTGCTGTTTTATAACTAATCTTTGTCATGTGGACAACTAACGGTTACAACCTAAAATCCCACAAAAAGCACTACATTCCCACCTTTTGAAGCAAAGTCTCAACAAAATGTTTTGGGGAATTATACATAACTCACTTTAAGATATAAAAAAAAAAGATATTATTAAGTAAGGATAAGTCATTCAACTGGAACTTGAAACTGTACGACTTCAGCCCATCAACATTTAATTTCTCAAAACATTTTTCTGCACGTAACATCAAAGTCGACACACCATCACCAACATTTGTGCAGACTTTCTGGCTTGTTTGGACTTGAGGGACCTTTCACAGGAACCTTACCGGTTTGTATCAAATTTTTCTGATTAGTCCAGCAGAACATGCATAATTTTGCTGCCGTGTGACAGAATCAAAGAGGCGACAGCACCAAAGAAACTTACTGCACTCTCCATGATGGACTCAACCTGGCTCCTGTCCACAATAAATCGGTCCAACTGTGCACTTTCTATCAACACAGTGGACCATATTGTGTTGTGAGAAGTGAAGAGTAGAGACGTCTCTAGGTGTGTATATATTGCAGGACTCTCTGTCGTAGTAGGGGCTGGTTTAAAAAGTGCTTAACTGAAGGCAACAGCTGATCATCTACGAACACGTTTGCAGTAATGTTGCACACCGTAAGCGGACGACCACACAGAGCTGTTGTGTCAGTCTACATTTGTTATTTATGAGAGCCATCCACACAGAACTGTCGACAGCTCGTCTCCGGCGGACTTTCACATGATTTGGCACGAAGAGAGCTTAACGCGGCTGATTTGTTTACGGACTGACAGATTTGTTACTGTCCCAATAGACAGTCCGAAAGATTTTCCAGCTTGTTTTTAGAAGTAATGAGAAGAGTTTGTTACAATGTAACACTCATCAAATGTCAGAGCACTTGAAATAATTTGTAAAAATGAAGGTAGCGTGGAGAAATCTAAGAGTTATGTCAGTGTGATTGTGGGCTTTGTGTTAAGTAAGTCCAACACAGGATTAATCAACACAATACCTATATTTGTGTGGTGGATATGGTTTTGGATGTTGGAGTCTAGCAAGCCAGGTGTTTTTATTTGAGCAAAGAATGGTCTCAGCTAGGAGGTAATTGATAAGTAATTTGTCCTACTGATCACTTTTAATATAATGATTTTCTAAACTAAAGTTTGATGTTCTTTCTTTTGTCCATTGCCCCACTCTCCTTCCATCCATCCTTCTTCTCTGTCTCTCATTTCTCCTTACTTTATGTTCCTCTCCTCTCCTCTCCTCTCCTTTTTTAAAAAAAAATCCTATCTCTTGTTTTTCCCCTCTTGCCTCTCGCCCCAGTCCCGCTCCTTCACTCGTTTCGTCCTCACCTCCTTCTCTCCCTCCCTTAATCACGGAGTGTGAGGGAATTGATAACCGTCTATTACCATATGTTGCTCCATGATTAATGTTCTCCGGTCTTTCTCGTCGTTTCTCATTCATAGCTCATGTCATGGCCCATAAACTAATACCTAAAAGAGATCTGCCAGATGATTTCCACTCTAAAAAAAAGAGGGCAAGAGAAAGAGACACTCAGAGGGAAAGATACTGATACTTAAGTCTGGTAAAGGGCAACGTGGAGAGGGGCCGTCAGCAGCGCTGTAGGAAAGTCAAAGATGTAACAAGGGGAAGGGAAAGAGTTCTTCGTGCTTTGGCACTGATTGAAATATTTAGTTCCATTTTGTCTGGCAGAGCAGGTGTCAGCGTTATGCCAAATGGAGTTATTAAGGGCATAAATCTAAAGGCAAGAGCTGATTTGTCGCACCCATCATGGCATATTTATTAGGTACCACCATTCTGTTATGAATCTATTGATAACAACTGACAGGTATTGTGATATGAGGATGAGGCAGAGGCTTCCATCAGGGAGCAGTGCATGAAAAGGTCCCTCACGCTGTCAACATACGAGTACGATGTTACATTTTATGTAATTAAATGTTTGTTGTCAGTTTTAATTTTTCCATCCAATCAGCAGTGATTCATGACACCATTTGCATACATTCTCGTACATTGATGTTCTGGTCTGTTCTAGGTTTGTGCCTTGCTGTCAAAATTACCAAAATAAAACCTGCGATATTTCGTACATTTTGGCGAAAACCAAAGTCTGCACAATCTAACGTCACTGTTCCCTTTTCAAGCAGACAATTTGCAGAGTATAATGAAAAACAAAAGGCTCTTATTGTTGTGTAACTAGTAAGCACTAATTGAAGAGGAAAAAAATAAGAGCCTTTAATTCCTTTATTCACATGCTGGCTTGTGTATTGGCCGGTACCAGCAAATCATCAAGCATTACAGTTTTGGCACTGTAGTGGTGGTGGTAGTGGTAGTAGCTGCAGGTGTTGTTGCTAATGCTAACATTAAAAGTTTTCAGTGTGTAAAGAAAGCAAAGCATATTCTTTGCACATTGAGACTACATGAAAAGTCAAAACATAAAGACGTAAACAGACACAAATGTGCAGCTCTTCAGAGCCAGCCAGCTCTGGAGGAGAGAATCAGGTGCAGAGCAAGACCCTCTGGAGGAATAAACACACGGAGACACATGAGATTCTGGTATGATCCTGAGCCGTTTACCGCCAGGAAACAATGCTCATTTTTGGCATATTGAGACTACATAAAAAGTCAATACAAAGATGTGAATAGATGAGAATGTGCAGCTCTTCGGAGCAGGTCAGCTCTGGAGGAGAGAGATGGGTGCAGAGCCAGACCTTTTGGAGGAATAATCACAAGGAACCACATTGGATTCTGCTTTGACCTGGATCTTTTTACTGACAAGAAAGGAGAGAGATAACTTTTAAAATTTTGGGATGAAAAAAGTGGATTTATTTTCACTCCTATTCGTCAACCTGACTGTAGCAGCACGTGTGTTTATTTACTGTAATGCTGTTTTCCTGTAGCCCCGAGATGGAGAAGATGGAGTACCGGCAGCTTGTGAGAAGTGTAGGTGCACAAGAATAAAAAGAGAAAGAGTCAAACAGTACATGCTGGCCCACTTTGAGTGCTGATACTGAGGAATTATGAACTAAAGGAAAGCCCTTGTGTATGTGCATATGTGTGTGTGTATGAAACAGCTAAGGGCCAGTGTATTTAAGCTTAGTAAACCCTGGCAAGCTCTGATCAGTTTCCAGATGGCGCACACTTAAATAAATGAACATAGCCACACACACACACACACACACACACACACACACACACACACACACATGGAAGTTTGAAAAACCATGGGTCTCTGCCCAAATTTGGCAAAGATAGAAATAGGTTGGCCTATGGTGACACAAAAAACTAAACTGGAGTTTGTAGAAGTCTAATGAAACCTCCTCTGGTTCTGAAGATAATTCTATACGTGTGACATTTTCTCGTCCCGTCACATTTATAAAGTAGGATGAAACAAATACATACCATACGTATACACAGCCCAGGTTTCTGTCTTTTCACAGAGTATCTCCTTTGTAATCGGATCATTTTTATAGCTGTCTCATCTCCTTGTTTGGTCTTCTGCCTCATGCATGCAGACATGTACACACACACGGTGTACCAAATATAAAGTGACACACCATCACATGAATGTGAATGTTTAATTGATAAGGTCATACGTTTTCGGTTTAATTTTTGCTGAGCGTCGGACAGTCGGGTACAACATGCACCAGGTTCTCGAAGCTGAGAAGACAAGTGGATGAACGTTATGTCATCTCACTGAAAACAAAAATAATTATTTATTGATTTATTATTAAGTAATACATATTTTCACCTGTTCTTATAGCTGCTTTACAGCGTGAGCTTGTTTCAGGTGGTGGAGGGAAGGCGGAGAAGTGCTTCAGTTAAAAGAAAATGCCTCAATAATATTTTATATATTTTTCACTTGCTGTAAAGAGTGAACAAACAGTTCATTATCATCAAGAGCTTTGAATACCTTGCTGGGATATAAAGGTTTATGACACAGTCACTTTACGTCACCAGAGATTCTAGTTCCCACATCAAAAACATGAGGTTGACTGTCACGAGGCACGCAAGAAATCTGTGCTTCATTTACCTTCCTTGACTTTTGCAGAAGCTATTCTATTCATGATCTTATGAAAAATTCCTTTAGCTGTCCCACAGGAAATGTTTAACATTCAGATTGCACTCAGTCATGTCACTGGGAATTAGAGTCCAAAAGAGTCATCTGATAGGTTGCCTTTATAGGATTCTTCAATCAGAATTCCCAGTGGGCCCATTGCAGGATACAAATAAAGCAGTTGTTCACACTGAATCATTTTGTAAACTGACTGCACTGCATTTTCACTTCTTTTCTTTCCTTTTTTTTTTTACTCAGAAAGGTTTGACTTAATTCTATCTCGCATAGCACTCTGGTTTTCAGTTTTAAATGAGCGAATGAATTTCCCAGTTGACCTCTTTCCTCTTGTGGTTTCCCTGAGAGTTAGAATGAAATTCAATCACTGAAGACAATCAGGGTGTAATTAAGCTACTTCTAATTTAACTGTCGGTCAGGAAATGATAATAATATTGCCTTTACTTACAAGGGAACTCAATTAAAAAAAAAAAAAAAAGAGAGTGAAAGAGATGGGAAGAGAAGTACAAACTGAGCAGCAAACCAACTGTAAACAAAGAGAAAAGCAAGCACTGCAAGGAAGGAAACAAGAGAAAACGAAACCAAGAGTGCTAGTCAAGTGTGCATAATAATGTGCCCGGCACTCAAGTCTATATTTAAAGGGTGCCATTGAGCTGCTTGTTGAAAACAGGAGCAGTGGAGTTGCCTGTACGTACCAGCGAGAGGCCATGCATACATTATTCTGGAGTTGAGATAATTTGTCGACAATTAGCCAGAACAGGCTACGGCGAGAGGCTGATTAGCATGTTGGTACAAGTCAGCCACGGGAAGAGAGACACAGGGGCTTTGAAACTGACATGAATCCGACATCGCACACACTCTGTCTTATTTTTCGTTTTTCCTCATTCATTGTCTTGCGCTCCTCTTTAAGGCGGAATTAATATTCATGCAGAAGCAAAGCGATGAATATGGATGCTCAGACAAACTGACTCGTTTCTGCGACGATAACAAGAAAAAAAAGGGGGGGAACACAGAAGACGGTCCCCTGAGAAACAACGTGTGTGGATTTCTAGTTTAGGTGTGGGAGTTTTTTTTTTTTGTCAGGGGAACCCGGTATATGGAGTCCCCACAGCCTATCCCTCTTGTGCTTAAAAAAAACATATCAGAGAGCACGCTGGGTTTTAATATTTTTTTAACAATCATTTTGGTACCACAGAGAGTTCATTTTAATTGTGTGTGAGGTGCAGATATTGCTCAGTGTGTCAGCGTGGCTTTTATACAGATCAAATATCACATCAGACGAGCATTTTATTCTTTTCAGCTGATTTTTTGGAAGGGAGAACTACAGACATGCAGGAAAATCTGGCCTCTCAAATACTCAAATGATCTCGATTCAGCTCAGTGCTCGGAAGTCAAACCTCAGTGCTTATACCAAATAAAACCCATACATGATCAATGTTGTGAGAGATTCAAACAATAGGAAAACACGAATCTCCTTCAAGATCATCTGACTGTGTATTTTCTAACATGATTATTTTCTAACATGATTAAGGCCAACAGCGTCTTGACAACAGATGTCAATGGCTAAGCTTGAGCACACTACAGCTACAACTCTTTAAATCAGATGTGATCAATGCAAATGATCCTTTAACAACATCCGACAGCAGGATCCAAGAGTCGAGAGGAGGAAGTCGTAAATTAACCTTTCTGCGGCCAAGTGCTCTCTGCACCAGCAGGTGGGAGTCCAGACAAAGATGGACGACCAAATCTTCTGAGAAGGTTTATGAAGTCAGAAAAAAAAAACAGCCGACTCCTCAAACACAGCTTCTGTTTATACACACTCTGTCATCATCGGGCAGATCACACAGTTGTAAAAGCGAGAGGAGAACATGGGTTTGGAGGCATGATTTGAAAGTGTAGTATGACCAGTGCTGAGTAAATTTTAGAGAAATTTAAAAGATAAAGACAAGGGCAGTTATGAAACGGTTTATGGATATCAAACAGGAAAAGTGGATAACCAGGTAATACAACATCAGCATTCTTAGTGGTATTTCCAGGAAACTCAAAAAAAATCAGAAATGAGAATGTGCAGAACCAGGCTGTCAGAAACCTTTCTGTGTTGGTGCTGTCATCTGTCATGGAAGTGGAAGAAACGAAAAAGATTAATATCACCTTTCTTCCAGTAAACCTAAGGCCTTTACCAGTTTAAAGAATTTTTTCTTTAAGACACAGACACTTTCACTTCTGTTTCAAAACAAGTCCGTCCACACAACTCGAATCTAAAAGAAAGATTGCAAACGCTCGACAGGCCAGTATGTGAGAGAAGACGTCAGCGAAAGGTCAAACACCAGAGAAGAAAACTCTGAGAACGGGCAGTGACCTTAATCTTTTAAATAAAATTGTGAAAAAAAGTGCAAACCAAGAATGTACGCACAAGCTAACCAACCGTAAGCAGACTGGAAGTCTATCGTTGTTGCTGTTGCTGTTTCAGTTGCTCATTGAGTTGATGATGTCATAGTCTCACAAATATTTGTCCACACAGAATCCAATTTTTTTTTTCCACAATCTGCATTTCAGAAGGCAAAAACGTTTTAGACACTAAAACGTGGAGGAAAACATTTGTCTTGCAAAACATTCGTATACAACACACCTGAAGACCTAAAGAGAGCAAGTTACAGATCCAATGCAATTATTTTATATAAAAAACAAAATATACACAGTATATGGCTGAATCTATGCTCATTTCAATTAATAAGATGTATTAAGCAGCCTGTGCTCCCTCAGTGTACCTCAGATGACACATGGGCATTATACTGCATAGGGATCTAACAGTGGGAATATATTTCCTCACTGTCCATGAAGCAACCTGCCGCTTCAGTCTTTGTTATAACATATCATCCTCTCTCCACCAGCATCTCATCCAAAGCATCGAAACAAAATACCTCATCTATGATGTATTCCAAATGCTGGCTCAGAATATTAATTCAATATTCCTCCTTTCTAGAATCCGGTGATCACACATTTTTTTTTATGGTGTGGATTGAGCAGAGAAGATGGAACACCAATGTGAAAGCAAACCTCCAGAGAAAAACAATCCCATCTATCCCACTATGCATCTCTTCACCTTTCCCGCTTCTCTTTGGACGGCAGGCAGCGTTTGAAGTCTTATCGGGTTCTCTGCTGTTTCATGTCCGCCAGATGAAGGCTTTTAATGTCGGAGCAAAAGGTAGCGTCTGAATAATTACTAGGGGCGCCAAGCTGAGAACGCAAATTACTGCACACAGCAACAGATGTGTGACACACACACACACACACGCCGACAGAGCTGCGCAAACATGACACACGTGCAAACAAACAGGCCATTCACACACGTAATCATGCACGGCTACAGAAGCCCGTCTTCGTCGCAGGCTCACGTATATGCATACAAACAGACATTATAATCAACACATAGCACTTCGGCGGCTCGGGCTCAGGAGGTGGAGCGGGTTGTCCACTACTCAGAGGGTTGTTGGTCCTCCAGTCTGCATGTTGGTCAGTGTAGTTGACGAGTGCATCTCGAGAAATTGCATTTGCTCCAATTTCTCAATTCCCTGACGCAAACAGTTACCAAGTACATCTCTCCATTGCCAGCTCACTTCAAACCAAGTCATTAACAATCTTCAAATACTTTGTTCCCTCTGAAGTTTCTTCTGTAGGCGTGTGATGTCCCACTTTACTGGGATTTTCTAAATTTAGCCTGAATTTAATGTTCCTTGTTTATCTGAAATTTTAGTTTTTCCTAATTTCAGGTACGAAATAGAAACATAAAGGTCTTCATCAGAGGACAAGGTATCCATAAATGCAACATATGAACCTGATGTACGTAGAGCCAAGATCTCACAGCTATAGTTAATTTCTCATCTTTAAATCACCACTGAATTATCCAGAGGACTCCAGGGAGTTTTCAATCTATTTAGACCACGGACCCTGGAACCAGGAATCTCATTAGCAGGCCTACCGAAACTGCCGCAGATTATCTGGTAAAGTGAATGTTTCACAGATGAAATCTACTCCAAACTGAGCTGCTGCCAGATTTTTTTACAATTCAAAACTTTTATTGCTGCATTTGCTAGAATCTGAGAACAACTGTCTCTGCATTTTCAGCCAACCACAGTTTATAGTGCCTAATGTGAGACACAACAAGCATAAAAGTCATAATCATCAATTTTTTTGCAAACATAACCTCTGTCGTAACACTTCACTCAACCTAACAAAGCCATCTGCCAGAATATCTCTGTGTTGCTATTAAGGTGCTGAAATGGGCGAGGCCAACATCTGTGTTTGAAGAAGTTTAAGATATTTTATGGAGGAATTCCACATTCAAATGTGTAAAAAAACAACCAGACCTTTGTTAAATTTTTTGATTAGTTGTGTTACGTACTTACATCATCCCAAATGCTTCCAACAATGTTAAAACTCAGAGAAATCAACAAGCTCAACAAGGCAACGGTGCACTCTTTCTAGATGCCCGTTGCTACTTCCGGAATATGGAAATCAGAAAAACAGAGACAAAACTTAAAACAAATAAAACTTTAGGACGTTACCTCGCCTGTGAATATCAGATAGATTCTCGTTAGCAGTGGTATTAATGGTGTTATTAATATTCACCACAAGGAAAGCGATTGTTTGTGTTCATTTGGGTTACTCACTCTGTGTTTATCCACCCCAAACAGCCAGATTATTTTCCTGTATGTAAGCCGTAAACTAACGTTAGCAAGCAACTGTACCCATAAATAATGTTGTAGTCAAGACAACACCAACAGAGACCAAGACATTACCGAGACCAGTGAGTATCACACATTTTGGGGAAGAAATATGGCCCATTTCATCCATCGATATTGTTCTGTTATCTTACTTGTGACAACAATGCCATGTGAACTAATGTTAGCAAGCTAACTTAGCTGTAGGGTAATATAGTTTGTGCTTTAAAAGTTAACAAATAAATGCCTAACAGCCATGGAAAGAGTTGAGCTTGTTTACGCTTACTGTCTCTGGATGGGGGAGTTGAAATTTACCAAGACTTTTGATATAACGTTAATGTTAAACTTTGTATGGTAACTGTTAGCTTACCTGTCTTTATGCTTCCTTTCAAGGTGACAGTAAAAGTTTGATGTCGTCCCAGCTGTTTCGGTGAGCACAGCATTGCAGAATTTGCACACTGCCAAGTGTTTTCGTTTACTTTTACAAATAAACTCCTTGTGGTGTGTAAAACCAAATGTAATTATAGCCGAGTTGGCAGACATCTCTCTTTACCAGCAGTAGGTTGATTTGTTAATTTTTAACAGGGGGGATGGCCCAATGGGAGCACCACCCTCTCTCTACACACCTATGTACACCTTCCGAAGGACATTGTTGCAGGACGCCTTAACCATAACTGTGACATTTGTAATTCTACAATTCTATTTTATCCAGTTATCTTCCTTCTCTACCTACTACAATTGTCTTTTTATAACCGTATTAAAGTAATGAGTGAATACACCTTTAAATTGTAGCAGTGGACTGGCTCAGAATCAGAGCAGAATCTGATGTGACTCCGGGTGTTTTCTCCTCCAGAAGTCGGTCTGGCTCTGCATGGACTCTCTGACGTTGTATACTGCACAGTCATGGAGCTTGCTGAAGCGTGCACTGCCACATCTTGCGAATCCACAACGATCCAGGTAAAATACCAAGTTTTTAGAGACAGTCTGTGATGGGCAATACTTACAACACATAACAAGATGTAAAACAATACATAGTTTCTGTTCAAACAAAATGGTGTAATGGATAACATCTTGTGTTTGTGTATGTGTGTGTGTGTGTGTGTGTGTGTGTCAGCTACAGTACTGTGTGTCAGTGGTACCTTTAATCAGGATGACAGACAGACAACAATCCTCCCTGCCATTTACCTAAGAGGCTGCTCATTCATCTGCCAGCTCTCTCTCTTTCTTACCTCACATATACACACTTTCTCATTCTCTGAGTGTCAATTAATCTTTCTCTCTTTATCCATCCAGGTTGTCCCCCCCCTCCACTCTCACACACATTCAGCACCGTTCTCTCCCGCCCCGCGCTCATTGTGCTGTTGCCAGTGTAGTTAAGGTGATGGCTTGACAGACAGCGCTTTAGGGTGACGCCTGTTTGCCTTGTGTTTTATGGCGTCAGTATTGTGAAGAAGGCATTAAGCATCTGTCGCCGTCATTAGCCGGCCAGCACACTCAGTCTGTTATGAGATGCAGATGAATGACTTGAAGGAAATCCAAATGTTCACATTCTGTCGTTCCCCTCCTCGGAGCGTTTTATTGGATTTTCTAATTACGCTCTATCATTTTGTTTTCTTTTTGTTCCCCATCGCCAGATACAGAACAGCTGTCAAAGTCTCACAGTCTAAACTGTGAGTGCGATTATTAACAATTACATTATTACACCGTTGTACATTTGTATTATGAAAAATACAGAGGGAAGATGTTTCACCACTTGTTTTACACGACCACAAATCAGATGTAGAGCTCAATGTCGATCGGTTTGGCTTCTCTGGAGCAACTGGGGGTTAAATGTCTTGCAAAAATGTCTGGGCAGCTTGGTCGCCAGGATATAATGTTAGCAGTTAACGTTTCTGCAGACCAGAGATAAGTCCGAACTTAACATTTGTAACGAACATGGCATATCATGTTCACATTAAATGCTTATTAGTTGACTTTCACAGCAGAAAGTAGGGGAGATGGTGGCACCGTTATTACAGCCAACAAGGTTGCCGACCACAGTCCATTTCCATCCGTTTTGTGCCGTGTTTTCAAGGAGACATGGGGATATTTCTAGCCATTTTTGTGGTGTGAAAAGCAGATGTTATTTTAAGGAGAACCATGGAAAAGTGGCTATTTTTTACGGGAAGTTAGACCATCTCTGACCATCTTGATCGTGTTGACCAAAAGAGGTATAGGTTAACCGCTAAGCCAAACCTTGATTTTTTTTCTGAACCCTAACCAAGTAGTTTTTGTACACAAAGCTCACAACTCTGACCTTGAAGTCACCTTCCCATTTTTGTGTGAGGACAGTATTTGTGAATGATGCCCATTGTGGTTGTGAGTAAACCCTCAGATTTAGCCAAACCTCCTGACTCTTTCACATTTGATGTTGCAGGCAGCCTGAGTTTAAAATGGATTTTGTGACATAACCCTAAAAAATTTCAAGGTGGATTTTTCTTAAAATTTAAGACGCAGTTTGCAATGTGACTGGCTGCCTCTGTGTGTGTGTGTGTGTGTGTGTGTGTGTGTGTGTGTGTCCGTATATACACGTGCTTCCTCTTACGGTCCATCCAGGCACATGTTCTTGTGTATCTGTCTCTGCATGTGTGTGCCTAATGGAATGCCCCAAGCAAAGCCCCCGCTGGGACATCATGGTCAGACAGACTTATTCAACAACACAAATAAAAATCAATAAACAATCTGAAGTTTTCACCCTAAACACTGCTTCTTTTTTTAAGCTCTGTTTTTTCAATGAATATACAACGTGGTCAGGACCTCAGCAGCGTAGACAGGTCCTGTCCCTGGGAGAGATTAGATAGTGTCTCTAAAACACGAGGAAAATTGAGGGAGAAAGGAGGAGAGCAGAGGACAGAGGAGGTTCTGTGTAAGCAAGAGCAGTGACGCTGAGGGGTCAAATCGAAAGAATACAGACTGAAGTAAATAAAAAAAATCTATAGAAATAATATTTTTTTTGAGGAGGGGGAGGATGACGGTTGGGCATTTTCGTCGATCCTAAGCAATTGAACATGTAGCATGGGTTGGTTATTGTTCTCAATCAGAAGGAGAGAAAATGTGCTGTATATATCAGAAAGAACACACACAAAAAAACAAGCAAATAAAATAATTAAAACAAATATTTTGGTTTATTGTTTATCAGATTATTTCTATACATTGCAGTTATGTTTAAAAAAAGCACAGGCTGTTCACACAAGCAATTTGTGTGCACATCACACACAGAATTGCACCCTCAAGCACGTGTGTGTGTGTGTGTGTGTGTGTGTGTGTGTGTGTTCATGCGTGTGAGTCTACGTGTGAGTGTGTTTGGGAGAGCCACTTTGCCAAGAGCGCTAATTAGAGGTCAGTTCAGTTTGGGTAGATTCTGTTCTCACCCTCTGATTCCACTGCCCGGTCACCAAAAGGCTCATACCCTGTGTGTGTGTGTGTGTGTGTGTGTGTGTGTGTGTGTGTGTGTGTGTGTGTGTGTGTGTGTGTGTGTGTGTGTGTGTGTGTGTGCGAGCACGCCTCTAAGCCCATATGTGGCAGAGAGAGAGGTGAGGGCTGGTAGGTCTCGGGGCCAGACCAGGCAGCCAGTCAACCCAGTGAGGAGGGCTCCGTCATGGGATGAGGCCGCTGGCTGGCCTGCCTCTCTGGCCTGGATCTATGAATCCCTGACTGCAGGCCCTACAGATCGTGGATCTGTAAGGCTACTGTCACATCACATAACAGCAGACAATCTTGTTTTTTTTCTATATCGTGTTCTCTGCAGCTCACTTACTCCCTCCGTGTCACTACCTCTTATTCTCTATCTTTGCAGACTACTTGTGTTCTTATTCTTTTGGTGAAGCGTGCGTGAAACACAGTCAAACCAGTTGAACTAAAGGAAATAACACAGTGGCACGCACCTGCAGATCACTGACACAGAGAAAAAAAAAGCTTTTTTGGGGGGGTTAATGTTCATGCTTTCCTTGAGTAAGTCTGTGCTCGTCATCACAGCATAATACAAGATACAAGCGGGACAAGATAAGGGGCCGGCCCCTTCACACTTTCCGCCCCATGTTCATTTTAAAGCATTCATGAATCTTCAGCAAATACACATTTAATGTGATACGAGATACAAAGTTTGTCAAAAGGGACCCAGATGCAAAACACACAGACAGGAAGTTGAAAAACTAAAAGGGAGCTTTTTGAAATCGTAATATGAAAACTGAGGATGAATCGGAAAGCCATGGGGAACAAAAAGGGAACAGAGGGAACACCAGCTTAAATACACAGTAATGATAAACTAATGGGACACAGGTGAGCAGGAAAAAAGGGCAGGAAAACAGACAAAGACAGGAAGAGGAAAGTAAAAACATGATGCATAAGGATAAGAGCTACAAAATGTTGTTACTGATTTATAAACACATTTATAACACTGTTCAGTACCACATTCATTTTCAAGGTCTGTCTCATGTTGTCATGTGTATTGAATGCTGAAACACTGTCATGGTATATGATCCAACTCAGAAACATGCGTCCACGGAGTGATACACTCCAGTATATAAAGATGCATATCTGCCTGTCACTGTGTGACAGACAGACACCAAACATGGCAAGGGGGAGGAGAAGAGAGAAAAGAGCAGAGCAGGGCATCTGTGTCTCACCAGAGGGGGTGTCAGACATACTGTGTGTGTGTGCGCGTGCGTGTGTGTGTGTTTGTGTGTAAGTGTGTGTGAGTGTGTGTATTTGCTTCTGAGGTTTATTGAATAGCAGCGATAACAGATATGGACGCAGGATCGGAAGAAAAGGGGGATGAGAACAGGAGGGTGGAGTGTAGAGGTTTGAAGCTGGGGGCTAATGTTTAAGTGTGTGTGTGTGTGTGTGTGTGTGTGTGTGTGTGTGTGTGTGTGTGTGTGTGTGTGTACACTGTAAAGGGAATGCCAGAGTACTTTAACCTGTCTGATGGTATTAGATTTAGAAACTGTAACAGCCGTTGAGGGTATACACTGCTCAGGCATGGGGTCATACACATTTGTAAGGACGTAGAACCGTGTTAACACACGTACACATTAAAGAACGCAGAAACAGCAAATGCCTGGTCCAGATTCACTTCACTTATTCTACATAAACTTCAGGAATCTATCTATGAATTCCACGGAGGAAAACTAATGAGATATTGTACCATTTAGGAAATTCAGACAGGCCAAGTGTCGAATTATTTTTATATACTTTTTAAATGTTTTTTCTAGGTAAAGCGCAAACAAGAACTCCCTTTTCTCCCTTTTTTCTGTCGCTTGACTGTCTTTCCTCTCGCTCTCTTTCTCTGTTTCCCTCTGTCCATCAAAGCAACCTAAGCCTCCTTTAAGCCATGCCGGGTCAGGGAAGGCTGAAATCTACACTAAACTACCGGATGGACCACAGACGCGAGTGTGCGCGCAGACGCACACAGACATACACAACTTAGAAGACAACAGATACCTCATCTTCTCGCAGGGAGAGACAGACATAGGATAGGAGACAGAGGACAGACTGAGAAAGAGAGAGAGAGAGAGAGAGAGAGAGAGAGAGAGAGAGAGAGAGAAAGAGAAGGAGAGAGAAGGAAAGAAATTAAAGAGATAAACACCAAGACAGAGAGAGAAAGAGAGCGAGAGGGGAATGCAGGTTCACGGTCCAAGAATAGACCAGACCGACAGGATTCAACCACAACACTGGTGCAGAGTTACCACGTCAATTTATGACTGAGTGCAACTGAGATATTAATTGTGTCACACACACACACACGCACACACACACACACACACACACACACACACACACACACAAGCAGACATGACAAACACATGTGACCACTTTAGATATGATCATCCAGCATCCGCAGCCATAAAAAAGATGGTTTTTCACAATGCACACGTTTTTGGTGACCCTGTTAAAGGGTAACTTCACTCTCGTATTAACTTTCCTGATGTTTCTTAAAAATCTAACAGAGGAGGGGGAGCAACCGCTGTAGGAAGTGTGGACTTGTGGCTATGAAGTGTGTCATGTGGGTCGGGTGACACGGGTGGCACTTTGGCCTTTCCCATACACATGTGCTGGCTCGGCTTGAGTCAGCACATCAGCCCAGAGTGGCAGCCTATCTGCTCGAAGGTGTGGCTTTAACTCAGTGTTTTGTTTAATCCCTGTCCCTGCCCCAACACACCTGATTCCAATGAATGAGTCATTATCAGGCTTCAGCAGAGCTTGATGACGAGCTGATCATTTGAAACAGGTGTGTTTGAGCAGGGAGACATCTAAAACATGCAGAGCAGCGGGCTCCTAGGACCAGGATTGAAAAACATTTTATCTGCTTTAACTGATGACGCGCCTCTCTAGAGTATTGGTCAAAGAAGCGGCAGCTCTTCCTAAGAATCACTGCTAACAACGCTTTGCTAATAAACATTGACAATAAACATAATTAATTTCCTATCCTTCACAATAAATGCCCCTCTTTATTTTGTTCTTTAAAACCCTTTGAGAGAATCACTGCGTAGGTACGCCTACTCTCACTCCTACTATGAGAGGCTCTCCTGTGTGTTTGTGCCAATACTCTCGCCCTAGCTCTGCTGTTTAGTACAATTAATGTTATAATTTGTCAGATCTAAGCATCTTGTTAACCTCTGAGTAAAGCAGTTACCTGCGGACCCAATTATTGTGTTGTCTGCCTCTGCAAGAAAATAAATGTTGATGGTTTTAAGCTTAGTAGAAATTATGTGCTTCTTCTAAAGCGCATCATGGCCAATGATCTTTTGATGGATTGACATCTTCTTGGTTTTCAGACACAGTGGCAATCTACTGAGCTTCACAGCTCGAGCTGCTGACTAGCGGTGGCTGCTGAACACTTGGTGGTTGGACTTATCATAATCTTCTGTGTTAAGGGTCATTTTGGGCTTCTTAACAGTAATGGGCTATGATATTTTCCTTATAAAACCTGGGTGTGTGTGTGTGTATGTGTGTGTGTGTGTGTGTGTGTGTGTGTGTGTGTGTGTGTGTGTGTGTGTGTGTGTGCGTGTGCATGAGAAAGAGCCTATGTGACGGATGGGGTTGTGAGGAAACGTAATGACACACTCCAGTGGTCCAGAGAAGGGCAGAAGCACAGTCTCATTGATAACTGGATAATTATGTACTCTGTCATCATGTTATTGTGTGTGTGTGCGTGTGCATTTTATTTTTTGAATGCATGCTTACACACTGCATGTTAATCTGTGTTGTCACGTTGCCATTTTACCCTATCTTCAAGGCTCTGTGTGTACATGCTTGCTACATGTGCTAATTAACAGGCACACTGTGTGTATGGCACCTTTGTGTGCCAGTCTGTATGTAGATGGATGTAATTTTGATGCACACACACACACACACACACACACACACACACACACACACACACTGAGTGTCACTTGCTTTTTCACTGCACCTGCTGTAGCCTACATGATTGTGTATGACAGCAGTGAAGTGGGATGTTAAATTGCTGTATTATGTTAGTACAGCGTGTAACATATACACACACCTACTCACTGTCTGACACACACAAACGCATCACTCTTGCACACAGAGCCATACGCGCAGGGGGTGTGTGTATTGTAGGAACCTCCTTACAGTGAAAAGACATGACATCAATTTCATTTCCAATGACTGTTGTCATCATCCGTTTTTCATCTCCCCATCATCTCAACCTCCGTCATCTCGCTCCTATACCTGCCTCGCACATTAGGATATATGAAATAAACACACGCACACGTGAATACTTATTATTATTTGCCCTGATACAGAAACAAGCAAATGTACAGCAGACGCACACGCAAACATACACATGCACACCAGGCCTCCATCCTGTCACGGAGCTAAGCCCTCAGCGTGTCCCACACATCCCATTGAGAATCTTTTGGACTTCTGCTGTTCTGTGGTTTTCCCAGTGAGGTGGGTTTGTGGTTGCCTTTGTGTCTTGTTTGTTCCCCGGTGAGTCGAGGGGATAGAAGCTGAAGGAGGCCATACGATTGGGCTGTCACTAATCCCTTAACAACACGGCTGACTGTGATTGGCCATGACTGTACAGAAGGGGATGCAGTCAGCAGGTGGTGGGGAGGATGATTGAATGGTTGGAGATATGCAGCAGTGGGCAGGTGGGACGTGAGAGATGTAAGGAAGGTGTCTTTCTACTTTTCAGAGTTGAGGGCTTGAAAGTGATAATAACTACAGAAATGTGATACAAACTGTGCTTTATAGAAAATAATATTTTGTAGTTTAGATCAACATTTTGCACAAATCATGCTGATACATGCTGTATCACAGAGACTTTAAATACTCTGATTATGATGGCTACTTTATATGTGTTTATGTGTTCACATTGATGTGTGTGCATTTGTGCGGTCATCGCCACGGGCAGGATTGTTCTCCATATCTGTAAGGATGAAACCCTCATTAGAGGAAGCTCACTGCAGGCCCTCTCGTTCTCTCCCTTTTTCTCTCTCTTGCCTGCAGACCTTCTTGTCATTTCAGGCTAAGGTAGGCGCTCTCCGCTCTCCTAAAGTCCCCTCTGAAAGCACTGCTCTGATATCAGCTGCTCAGATACTGTATAACGGGCCTAAAGCCAGAACAAACACACACACACTGACCCCACACACGGCATCGGCTCGGTAAATGTGTTCATGCCTACACTTTGTGAGAAGATGAATAAATGCATATAATGTTCATCATGAATGCATTATGGTTTTCTAAAGAGAACACACGTACTCATGATCAGATCAGTTATAGTCCAAACAGCTTTCAACAGTAGGTCTCAGTCAAAAGGACAGGAATTAAAAAGAGAAACAACAGAAATAGAAGCTGCTCTGACCTTTGCTCTGCAATGTTGTGTGCATGTGATGCGTTCATGTGTGGTTTGAATACTTCATTTGCCTTCTTCCCATTTTAAAGGAAACAAAGATTTCCCACTGACACTGTATGACTACATAACTTTGTTGAGCTCAGTCCAATTCTCCTTCCTGAGTAATTACACTTATCTGTAAACTTTTCAAAATTTCATGTCATTGAAAGAGAAAAATTGGCAAATGACAAACGTTGTAACCTTGATCCAATGCTAGACATTGTTGGACGAGTGTGCAGCATTATAAACAAAGGACATTGGCTGGGACAAACAAATCACTCAATGCAAAAAAAAAGTCTGCAGTTTCAGCTGGCAGATATGCCAATCTGTTAATAAATGAACAAAAGAAACCCATGAAATGTCAAGAAATCAAATACTTGCACTTCTATTTTCCTTAGAAAAACAAAAAGTAAAACTGTGCACCTTCTGAATACAAGTTTCTCTCGAACTCGAACTAAGACAATCTTAGTTGCCTTGGGAACTCAAAATAAAACTTCTTAAAACTTCATTCAAACTCAACAAATAAGAAAATACAACTCTCCTAAATAGTCTTGGTTTGTCTTTCCACATCACCTCTGGCTTGATCAGTCTCGGAGGATGTTTTCAGTCCCAGTTCAGTCACTAGCCATGTTTGTGACCAGTGACTCAGGAGCTAGTAAGCTCACAGTAGCTAGCTATAGCCAAGGATAGCTAGCTAAGAGCAGCAGCTGTGGTCGAATTCTGGCCATATTCTACAAATCACACGTTTAAAAGAATGAAACATTACTTGTTCCACTTTCACTAGATCCATGAAAGCTGTTTTTCTTTATCAAAGCTCAATTATAATTTCAAATTATATTACTCATTTCATTCTCCGTTCTACCAATTTACTTATCTAATTAATATTTCCTTGAGGTGACATCAACATTGTGCATTCTCCACAGACAGATTCAGTGACAACATTATTGAAATTCCACAGCGACCATCCCAGCTGCACCAGAGGCATTAGCATGATCCACCAGGAAGTGCCCTTTCTATCCATTGAGGCTCTGTGCATGGGTCACATCACAGATAGAGTTGTGGCTCCATCCATCATGTGGGTTATAGTTAGCCGCCTATGCTAATGTCTGACCCAATGAAAAGTTTACGGAGAGACGGACAAGGACATTGGGGTGGACTCTTGTCATCGCACGCCGTAAACACACACACACACACACACACACACACACACACACACACACACGCACACACTCTCTTTCTCTCTCTCTTTCTCTGTCTCTACCACACACACACACACACGCACACACTCCCCACTTCAGCACTGTGGGGCTGTCATATTTCACAGTACCCGGTAGCGTGGGGTGAGTTATGGCCATGACACAATAGAGGTAGTGTGTGTGTGTATTTGTGTTGTGTGTTTATGTGGTCGCACATTCATGTGGGTATTGTGTTTACACTGTGTGTGTGTGTGCATCCCAGGTCCACTCCTCACACGTTTATTTATAAAACGCCTGCTCACTCCAAATCAGTGGTGTCCAGAATGCCGCTGCATGTGTAAATGACAAAATGATTTATAGAAATATTCCTAAAATAAAGTCCTACACACCGGGGGAGGGGGGGTGGAATACCCCCAACAGCGAGGACCCTCCATGGGAGACACACAATAAATGTATGTACACACAAACACAGTGCACAGGTTTATGCACACAAGCTCACAGGCGTGGTGTGGCCCATGTTGGGGCAGAGAGGACGGCGCTCTGGTAAAACAGCTCTGTAGATTTATGACCTGTAAACTAGAAGATGGACAGATGGATGATTGGAAGGATGGATCAATGGAAGGGCAGAATAAAAAAATGAAAGAATTAAGACAGAGGGAGAAGGATGGAAGGACAGGAGGACAAACACATGATGGATGCACAGACAGATAGATGGAGGAAGAAGACAGCGGAGAGGACGGTGCTCAGATAAAACTGTTTTATGGATTTATGGCTTGAAAAGTGTTGGACAGGTTTAGGATTTCAAAATCTAAGGAAATGAGGATAAATGTGTTGGAAGAGAAGAAGGAAAATAAATGGTTGGACGGACCGGCGGATGGACGGAGAGTTGGCTGGAACAAAGAGAGGTCAGGGCAGTGATAGGAGGAGAGGAGAGGAAATGAAAAGTGAAGAAGAAAAGGAGAAGAAGCGAACAGAAGAGTCCTGAACTCTTTTACAGACAGTAGTAGGAACATAACAAATCCTGAAGTGGTCTTTGCTTCTTTGTGTGCCATGATTCCTGGAGGAATTGTCAAAGCATGAAATGAGTCTTACGCTGGGAATTGTCTCATTTTGACTGGAAATGGTGTTATCGTTCTGTGCTGGTAATTATGCTCTCTGAGGGGGCTGGCATAGACAGAAAGAGACAGAAAGAGCAGAAGAGAAAGACACACTTTGATCTTTTGTGAACGTGATGGGATGAGCTGAAAGAAATAAAATGTGTCTGCGAATGAGTGTGTGTGTGTGTGTGTGTGTGTGAGTGTGTGTGTGTGTGTGTGTGTGTGTGTGTGTGTGTGTGTGTGTGTGTGTGTGTGTGTGTGTGTGCATACAAGGGAATGGTCACTGTGCTGTACATGGAAGCTGGTCGTGGATACTAAACGTTACTGTGATATTAGTTGGTTTGCAAATTTCCTGTGATGTTTATTTTTGTGACATGCTGAGATTATCAGTCATTTACATAGAGGGATATCCTCTGATCCATATGTCATAACAGTATTAAAGAGGTTTAAGGGTTTCATTAGAGCCAATTGAGCCAAAGTCAAGATGGTAAGAATTTGAGACCTGCAAAAAACAGAATAACAGATGATTTTTAGTGAAACATAACTAACAGCCAACTAAAATTTTAATCTTTCATATACTTTAAATACTTCCTTTTAACATCAATTTTAGCAAGAAATAGTGAGTAGATAAAAAAAACGTTTTGGTTGTCATCTGTCCCATCCTAGTCTCATCAATCACTCATCTGTTTCTTGTAACTCCTCGTCCATTCACCCTCAACACAGTTACCAGAGTAAATGCTAACACACAACGTTTCTGCTAACCATGGAGATGTTGAAATTTAAAATTACTTAATATTGCAAACTAATTTTTTAGATTTAGGCACAAAAAACCCACTTTGTTAGGTTAGAGAAAGGTCTTGTTTCGTCTCCAACCATTTGGTGCACATGTCTACCTTGTTACTGTTGTTTGCAGAAATGTTGAGTACTAACATAATTTCCTGCTGACTGGGCTGTTTGTCTCACCTGGTTATGTCGCCACAAAGACAGCTGGAAATCCAGATGTCCAGATGTCTAGTCACAAATATCCATCGGCTTAATGCCTACAAATGTTAACACCACTTTGAACTCTCTCACATTCTGCAGTCATCACGCCGCCACCAACATCCCCTCGTCCTCTCGACTAGAAAGTCAGCTCATATACATTTAATCTGAACATCACAAGACACATACTGGAAAAATGTCGATATGACACATAAGAAAGTTACAAATTGATTGTATCTGCCAACATTTTATCCTGCCGAACTGGACTGTTTATCCTTTTACCCTCCCCCTATCTCTGTTCCAATGTCCCCCTTTGCTTTACTTTGTCTTTCAGTGCCACATTGCCATGTGTCGTGTGGTGTAAATGGGTTGTGTTAAATGTTTTTCTGTCCCTGGTGAGTGTTAACAGTATGGAGAGAGAGGCTGATAATCTTTAAACAGGGCATCTGCTGGCATCTGCTTTATCTTTATTGTTCCCCGGACACCCAGCAGAGAAATATACAGGCGTCGAGACAGAAAGAC
>OZ023155.1:9772851-9775351 GCA_963678695.2 Diplodus puntazzo | reverse complement strand
ATTATCTTGCCATAATAGCTGCATTTAATGATGCACACACGCGCCTCAAGTCTCCTTTTTATGTCTGTAGATGGAGTTCAGCCCGTACAAAACCGAGCCAGGTCAGACCAGATAATTTGACTCGCTCCGTGCACAATCACGGATCACGGCTTTAGCACATTTCATACAATTAAGGATTGTGGATTTGAAGCAGACTAAACAATGGGCCCAAATTAAATTTTGAGTTTCTCAGTGAAAGACACTCTGGCTGCTCCGAAAATACAATCAAACAGAACGGGAGTATAGACGCAGTCTCTAACAGGATTGCCGGGCATACCCACTCACAATATGGCATCTTTCTCTCTTTCTTTTCTCCCTGATATTCTATTACTGTCTCTCTCCTCTTCCTCGCAGTCCAGCGCTCAATGGACACACGGCTGTCGTCTAATTCTACAGTTCTTCCATTCTGAGGCGCGCATTGTGTCTCTTAGTGTCGAGACCAGCAGCGGTAACACAAAGCAGAAAAGAGCAATTACAGCTTTAGTGAGAGACACACAGAGACAGAGACAAATAAAGGAAGAATGAAGCCAAGAAGAATGAGCGAATTGAAATATCCAAGCTGACTATTATGGAAGGGAATTCTATCAGGGGTCAACACCATCTTTAACACCTTCTCTTAACTTTTGGCACGTGGAAATGAGAAGGCTTGTAACGAATATGGCATGTAAGAGAAGGGAAGTCTGAGTTTAAAATAACAAAAGAGACATAAAGAGAGTTTGGAGTAATATTAAATATCAAAAAACGTTCTTGAATTTGAGGACAGAGACAGACATCTGATGGAGGTGCGTGGTGAGACATGAGGACATACGACAACAGGGGGTTCGTTGCATTTGTAATCTTGCACGTACACATGTAAGGTATTTCACAGAAAGTTAGGCCTATAAAGTAAAACAGAGAAAGACAGAGAAGGCACTCAACAGGGTCAAGGGAGGACAGACAGGACACAAAAGCAAAAGAAACAGACAGAAAGACAAAAGAGAGATTACACAGACACCGATTGAAACGGAAGAAGACGGGGAGAAAAGAAGACCAAAGTTACAGGAAGACAGGAAGGGAATAAAAGAGTGCAAGAATGAAACAAAAAGAGACGTTGGACAGCTCTTCCTCCAAGTAAGTGAAAGACTTCAAACCCACAGTGGATGAGAGAGCTGCACTTTATGAGGCTATTCTCTCTGCATTAGCATTAGCTATAGCTCTCAGACTGACAACCCGGCGCTCTGTTCTCAAGGTCAGGAGGGGCACACACTACCACGGGCCACAACTACACACACACACACACACACACACACACACACACACACAGTCAGAGAATCTATTCACACGCACTCAGGCATTCTTATGCACAGACTGATCCACACACTCCAGCATGCACAGACACAAATACACGCTGACACACATAGAGACAGGCCAACTTGTCAATGAAAAAATGTGCCTAAACTGAAGAAAGGAAGCTGTTGCAGCCCCCGACACAAATTATAGGTTAAACACATTTTATTTTTTCATTGAATTTATTCTGGTTGCATAATAATGTTTTCAGAAAAGTTGTGTTACATTGTGGATTTGTGTACTTTACATCAAATTGAACAGCTAAATGATGTGGATAAGTAGTAACCTTATAAATTAATGACATTTCTAATATGACTATATATGAAAATCATAATATTCTGCAAAACCTGAACTGGAAACCCGAACTTTATCATTTTTTTATCATTATCAGTCTTTTAATCAATGTCTATATCATTAACAAAATGACTTGTTTCAGAAAAGTTGAGACCAAGATGAGTGGGTAAAAAACAAAAAGGGGGCTTTAACAACCACACTGAAATCTAAGTAACAAAGTCAGGCAACAAAGGGGCAAGCAACAAAAAACATGCATTAAAGAGCAAAACTAAGAAACAAGGAGCAAAACACGATTGGGGAAGAGATGAGAAAATGCAGAAGGGAAACAAAGAGATAATAAAAAAGGCTGGAAAACACACAAAGACAAGAAGTGTCAAACAAAGCAGGACACATGGGGATAAAATCTACAAAATAAAACAGGAAATAACTGAAATGAAACCAACGACAGCAAAAACGTATTCATTTTTAGTTTCTGAAAGGTATACTGATGAGATAAACAATTATCTAAACTTGTCTTCTGTAAGTTTCCCCCTAAATGGACACTCGCCCTGATTTATTTTACTATTTACACCTGTGCTTTTCCTACTGTGTCCTGAGAAATTGTATCTTTATTATACATGAGTTGAGAGGAGTGTGTCAAGCAGATCTTATTTTAAGGGATAATGTCTGTTTAGTCATAATATATCTTAGAAGACTTTAGGGTAAGTAACCTTTCACACAAACTCAAGATCATGTGACTCAAACACATGGTGATCACGTACGCACTTCCCCTATAAAGTGATTCACTGATGCGGTTTTACCACGGGGTGCCTGACATTAATGTTGCTTAATCACTCAAAAT